>CM063127.1:1298119-1518119 GCA_031885435.1 Passerculus sandwichensis | reverse complement strand
ATTCATCCATCCATCCATGGATCTGTTCATGGATCCATCCATGGATTCATCCATGGATTCATCCATGTATTTATCCATCCATGGATGTATCCATCTATCCATCCATGGATCTATCCATGGATCTGTTCATGGATCCATCCATCCATCCATCCATCCATCCATCCCAGGGATCCATCCATCCATCCATCCATCCATCCACCAATGGATTCATCCATGGATTTATGCATGGATCCATCCATCCATCCATGGATCTATCCATGGATCCATCATCCATCCATCCATCCATCCATCCATCCATCCATCCATCCATCATCCATGGATTTATCCATGGATCCATCCATCCATTCATGGTTCCATGGATTCATCCATCCATCCATGGATCTATCCATGGATCCATCATCCATCCATCCATCCATCCATCCATCCATCCATCCATCCATCCATCCATCCCAGGGATCCATCCATCCATCCATCCATCCATCATCCATGGATTTATCCATGGATCCATCCATCCATTCATGGTTCCATGGATCCATCCATCCATCCATCCCACGGATCCATCCATCATCCATTCCTCCATCCATCCAAATCCCATCCCAAATTCCCAGCTCCTCCTGGACGCCATCCCAGAATCCACACCATGCTCGAATCTCTGAGGGTTTCAAATTCCAGCCGGAGCTGAGGGGAAGGAGAAGAAAATTCCAGCAGATCCTCAGGATGAGAGGAATCTCAGAGTGGCTCTTTGGAGCCAAAACTTCCCAAATTTCCCCAATCCCGCACCAAAACCATTCCAGACCCCCCAAGTCCCGCCCCAGCTGAGTTTTCCCTGGATTATCCCAGAGCGGCTCCTCCCGGGAATTCCATCTCCCCCCTCATGGATCCGGGGGGATTTTCCCGCAATATCCCGAGGATTTTTTCCCTTCTCCAGCTGCTCAACCACAACGTGGTGAACGACCTGGTGCTGCTGGAGCCCATCCTGGACGCGCTGACGGCCCTGGAGAAGGACTCGTGCCTCCTGGTGCGCGTCCTGGCGCTGCGCGGGCTCGGCAACGTCGCCTCGGGCTCCCCGGAGCAGGTGGGATGGGAGCAGCCCCGGGAATTGGGGATTTGGGGTTTGGAGGGAGATCGGGAATGGATTCCTGCTTCCACAGGGGAAGGAATTCCCTCCAAAACATTGGCGTGAGGTTTTGTGCGAGCTCCAGGGATTGGGATGCACCGGGAGGCTCCGAATCCACAAAATCCCGATTTTATGGAGCCATTCCCGGGAATCCTGGGAAGTGTTGGAGCCGTTCCCCGGCCCCGTTTTCCAGGGATCCCCAGGAACATTTCCAGGAGCTGCAGGAATTCCAGCTGGGATCGGCCCCTTTTCCAGTTGGGATCGGCCCCTTTTCCCAGCTTCTCCCGGGAATCCTTGGCCTCAGTCCCTGCCCAGCTTCCCGAGGCCCCAAATCCCAGAATTCCACCAAATTTGTGGGGAATATTCCCAAAAAATCCCAACCTGAGGCCATTCCCTGGGTCCTGTCCCATTCCCTGGGAGCAGATCCCGCCGTGGATCCCCCTGGATCCCTTCAATCCTGGTTTTCTTTGGGATGAGCCCCAACAGCTCCCTCAGCCTCTCTTGGGAGCTCCCCCATTCCCATCCCAACCATCAACCCACCAAATCCCTGTTTGCCCCAGATTCCAGAGGAATATTCCCAAAAATCCCAGTTTGCGCTCACTCCCTCTTTCCGCATTCCTCTTTCCCTCCTAGCAAATCCCAAACTCTCTCTGGTCTGGATCCCTTCAATCCCAGTTTTTTTTCCAGGACAATCCCCCCAGCTCACTCAGCCCCCTCTGCGAATTCCCCCATTCCCATCCCAACCACGATCCCGCCAAATCCCTCTTTGCCCAAAATTCCAGGATAATATTCCCAAAAATCCCAATTTGAGCCCATTCCCTCCTTCCCCATCCCTTTTTCCCTCAGAGCAGATCCCAAACTCCCCCTGGATCCCTTCATTCCCAGTTTTTTTTCCAGGACAACCCCCCCCAGCTCCCTCAGCCTCTCCCAGGAACTCCCCCATTCCCATTCCCACCAAATCCCTGTGTGCCCCACATTCCAGCTGGAATATTCCCAAAAATCCCAACTTGAGCCCATTCCCTCTTTCCCCATCCCTTTTTCCCTGGGAGCAGATCCTGCCCTGGATCCCCCTGGATCCCCCTGGATCCCCTCAATCCCAATTTTCTCCAGAACATTCCCCCCCAGCTCCCAGCTCCCTCCCAGGGCTCGGTATCCCGGGTTTCCCACTCCGATCCCGGTTTTCCCACTCAGATCCCATTTTTCCCACTCCGATCCTGGGTTTCCCACTCCGATCCCAGATTTTCCACTCCGATCCCGGGTTTCCCACTCTGATCCTGGTTTTTCCACTCCGATCCCGGGTTTTCCACTCCGATCCCGGGTTTCCCACTCCGATCCCGGTTTTCCCACTCCAATCCCAGTTTTCCCACTCTGATCCCGGTTTTCCCACTGCGATCCCGGGTTTCCCGGCTGCGATCCCGGGTTTCCCACTCCGATCCCGGTTTTCCCACTCCGATCCCGGGTTTCCCACTGCGATCCCGGGTTTCCCACTGCGATCCCGGTTTTCCCACTCCGATCCCAGTTTTCCCACTCTGATCCTGGTTTTTCCACTCCGATCCCGGTTTTCCCACTGCGATCCCGGGTTTCCCACTCCAATCCCGGGTTTCCCACTCTGATCCCGGTTTTCCCACTGCGATCCCGGGTTTCCCACTGCGATCCCGGGTTTCCCACTCTGATCCCGGGTTTCCCACTCCGATCCCGGGTTTCCCACTCCGATCCCGGTTTTCCCACTCTGATCCCGGTTTTCCCACTCCGATCCCGGTTTTCCCACTCCGATCCCGGTTTTCCCACTGCGATCCCGGGTTTCCCACTCCGATCCCGGGTTTCCCACTCCGATCCCGGTTTTCCCACTCTGATCCCGGTTTCCCACTCCGATCCCGCTTTTCCCGGCTGCGATCCCGGGTTTCCCACTCCGATCCCGGTTTTCCCACTCCAATCCCGCTTTTCCCACTCCGATCCCGGTTTTCCCACTTCGATCCCGGTGTTTTCCACTCCAATCCCGGTTTTCCCACTCCGATCCCGGTTTTCCCACTCCGATCCCGGTTTCCCACTGCGATCCCGGTTTTCCCACTCCGATCCCGGGTTTCCCACTCCGATCCCGGTTTTCCCACTCCGATCCCGGTTTTCCCACTTCGATCCCGGTGTTTTCCACTCCAATCCCGGTTTTCCCACTCCGATCCCGGTTTTCCCACTCCGATCCCGGTTTCCCACTGCGATCCCGGTTTTCCCACTGCAATCCCGGGTTTCCCACTGCGATCCCGGGTTTCCCACTCCGATCCCGGTTTTCCAACTCCGATCCCGGGTTTCCCACTGCGATCCCGGGTTTCCCACTCCAATCCCGGTTTTCCCACTCCGATCCCGGGTTTCCCACTCCGATCCCGGTTTTCCCACTCCAATCCCAGTTTTCCCACCCTGATCCCGGTTTTCCCACTGCGATCCCGGGTTTCCCGGCTGCGATCCCGGGTTTCCCACTCCGATCCCGGTTTTCCCACTCCGATCCCGGGTTTCCCACTGCGATCCCGGGTTTCCCACTGCGATCCCGGTTTTCCCACTCCGATCCCAGTTTTCCCACTCTGATCCTGGTTTTTCCACTCCGATCCCGGTTTTCCCACTCCGATCCCGGGTTTCCCACTCCAATCCCGGGTTTCCCACTCTGATCCCGGTTTTCCCACTCCAATCCCAGTTTTCCCACTGCGATCCCGGGTTTCCCACTCTGATCCCGGGTTTCCCACTCCGATCCCGGGTTTCCCACTCCGATCCCGGTTTTCCCACTCTGATCCCGGTTTTCCCACTCCGATCCCGGTTTTCCCACTCCGATCCCGGTTTTCCCACTGCGATCCCGGGTTTCCCACTCCGATCCCGGGTTTCCCACTCCGATCCCGGTTTTCCCACTCTGATCCCGGTTTCCCACTCCGATCCCGCTTTTCCCGGCTGCGATCCCGGGTTTCCCACTCCAATCCCGGTTTTCCCACTCCAATCCCGCTTTTCCCACTCCGATCCCGGTTTTCCCACTTCGATCCCGGTGTTTTCCACTCCAATCCCGGGTTTCCCACTCCGATCCCGGTTTTCCCACTCCAATCCCAGTTTTCCCACTGCGATCCCGGTTTTCCCACTCCGATCCCGGGTTTCCCACTCCGATCCCGGTTTTCCCACTCCGATCCCGGTTTTCCCACTTCGATCCCGGTGTTTTCCACTCCAATCCCGGTTTTCCCACTCCGATCCCGGTTTTCCCACTCCGATCCCGGTTTCCCACTGCGATCCCGGTTTTCCCACTGCAATCCCGGGTTTCCCACTGCGATCCCGGGTTTCCCACTCCGATCCCGGTTTTCCAACTCCGATCCCGGGTTTCCCACTGCGATCCCGGGTTTCCCACTCCAATCCCGGTTTTCCCACTGCGATCCCGGGTTTCCCACTCCAATCCCGGTTTTCCCACTCCGATCCCGGTTTTCCCACTGCGATCCCGGTTTTCCCACTCCAATCCCGGTTTTCCCGGCTGCGATCCCGGGTTTCCCACTGCGATCCCGGGTTTCCCACTCTGATCCCGGTTTTCCCACTCCGATCCCGGTTTTCCCACTCCGATCCCGGTTTTCCCACTGCGATCCCGGGTTTCCCACTCCGATCCCGGGTTTCCCACTCCGATCCCGGTTTTCCCACTCTGATCCCGGTTTCCCACTCCGATCCCGCTTTTCCCGGCTGCGATCCCGGGTTTCCCACTCCGATCCCGGTTTTCCCACTCCAATCCCGCTTTTCCCACTCCGATCCCGGTTTTCCCACTTCGATCCCGGTGTTTTCCACTGCGATCCCGGGTTTCCCACTCCAATCCCGGTTTTCCCACTGCGATCCCGGGTTTCCCACTCCAATCCCGGTTTTCCCACTCCGATCCCGGTTTTCCCACTGCGATCCCGGTTTTCCCACTCCAATCCCGGTTTTCCCGGCTGCGATCCCGGGTTTCCCACTGCGATCCCGGGTTTCCCACTCTGATCCCGGTTTTCCCACTCCGATCCCGGGTTTCCCACTCCGATCCCGGTTTTCCCACTGCGATCCTGGTTTTCCCACTCCGATCCCGGGTTTCCCACTCCGATCCGGGGTTTCCCACTCCGATCCCGGGTTTCCCACTCCGATCCCGGTTTTCCCACTGCGATCCCGGGTTTCCCACTGCGATCCCGGGTTTCCCACTGCGATCCCGGGTTTCCCACTCCGATCCCGGGTTTCCCACTCCGATCCCGGGTTTCCCACTCCGATCCGGGGTTTCCCACTCCGATCCCGGGTTTCCCACTCCGATCCGGGGTTTCCCGCTCCAATCCCGGTTTTCCCACTCCGATCCCGGGTTTCCCACTCCGATCCCGGTTTTCCCACTCCGATCCCAGGTTTCCCACTCCGATCCCGGTTTTCCCACTCCGATCCCGGGTTTCCCACTTCGATCCCGGTTTTCCCACTCCGATCCCAGGTTTCCCACTCCGATCCCGGTTTTCCCACTCCGATCCCGGGTTTCCCACTCTGATCCCGGTTTTCCCACTCCGATCCCGGGTTTCCCACTCCGATCCCGGGTTTCCCACTGCGATCCCGGATTTCCCACTGCGATCCCGGTTTTCCCGGCTGCGATCCCGGTTTTCCCACTCCGATCCCGTTTTTTCCACTCCAATCCCGGGTTTTCCCACTCCGATCCCGGTTTTCCCACTCCGATCCCGGTTTTCCCACTCCGATCCCGGGTTTCCCACTCCGATCCCGGTTTTCCCAGCTGCGATCCCGGGTTTCCCACTCCAATCCCAGTTTTCCCACTGCGATCCCGGTTTTCCCACTCCGATCCCGGGTTTCCCACTCCGATCCCGGGTTTCCCACTCCGATCCCGGTTTTCCGACTGTGATCCCGGTTTTCCCACTCCGATCCCGGGTTTCCCACTCCGATCCCGGTTTTCCCACTGCGATCCCGGTTTTCCCACTCCAATCCCGGTTTTCCCACTCCGGTCCCGGGTTTCCCACTCTGATCCCGGGTTTCCCACTCCGATCCCGGGTTTCCCACTCCGATCCCGGTTTTCCCAGTTTTCCCACTCCGATCCCGGTTTCCCACTCCGATCCCGGGTTTCCCCCTCCGATCCCGGGTTTCCCACTCCGATCCCGGTTTTCCCACTCCGATCCCGGTTTTCCCACTCCGATCCCGGGTTTTCCACTGCGATCCCGGGTTTCCCACTGCGATCCCGGTTTTCCCACTCCGATCCCGGGTTTCCCACTCCGATCCCGGGTTTCCCACTCCGATCCCGGTTTTCCCGGCTGCGATCCCGGGTTTCCCACTCCAATCCCGGGTTTCCCAGTCCGATCCCGGGTTTCCCACTCCGATCCCGGGTTTCCCACTCCGATCCCGGGTTTCCCACTCCAATCCCGGGTTTCCCACTCCGATCCCGGGTTTCCCACTCCGATCCCATTTTTCCCACTCCGATCCCAGTTTCCCACTGCGATCCCGGGTTTCCCACTGCGATCCCGGTTTCCCACTCCGATCCCGGTTTTCCCACTGCGATCCCGGGTTTCCCACTCCGATCCCGGGTTTCCCACTCCGATCCCGGGTTTCCCACTCCGATCCCGGGTTTCCCACTCCGATCCCATTTTTCCCACTCCGATCCCAGTTTCCCACTGCGATCCCGGTTTTCCCACTGCGATCCCGGTTTCCCACTCCGATCCCGGGTTTCCCACTCCGATCCCGGGTTTCCCACTGCGATCCCGGGTTTCCCACTCCGATCCCGGGTTTCCCATTCCGATCCCGGTTTTCCCACTCTGATCCCAGTTTCCCACTGCGATCCCGGTTTTCCCAGCTGCGATCCCGGGTTTCCCACTCTGATCCCGGTTTTCCCACTCCGATCCCGGTTTTCCCACAGCAATCCCGGGTTTCCCACTCCGATCCCGGTTTTCCCACTCCGATCCCGGGTTTCCCACTGCGATCCCGGTTTTCCCACTCTGATCCCGGGTTTCCCACTCCGATCCCGGGTTTCCCACTCCGATCCCGGTTTTCCCACTCCGATCCCGTTTTTCCCACTCCGATCCCAGTTTTCCCGGCTGCGATCCCGGTTTTCCCACTCCGATCCCGGGTTTCCCACTCCAATCCCGGGTTTCCCACTCCGATCCCGGGTTTCCCACTCCGATCCCGGGTTTCCCACTGCGATCCCGGTTTTCCCGCTGCGATCCCGGGTTTCCCACTCCGATCCCGGGTTTCCCACTCCGATCCCGGGTTTCCCACTCCAATCCCAGGTTTCCCACTCCGATCCCGGGTTTCCCACTGCGATCCCGGTTTTCCCACTCCGATCCCGGTTTTCCCACTCCAATCCCGGTTTTCCCACTGCGATCCCGGGTTTCCCGCTCCGATCCCGGGTTTCCCACTCTGATCCCAGTTTTCCCACTCCGATCCCGGTTTTCCCACTCCGATGCCGGGTTTCCCAATCCGATCCCGGTTTTCCCACTCCAATCCCAGTTTTCCCACTCTGATCCCGGTTTTCCCACTCCGATCCCGGGTTTCCCACTCCGATCCCGGGTTTTCCCAGCTGCGATCCCGGTTTTCCCGGCTGCGATCCCGGGTTTCCCACTCCGATCCCGGTTTTCCCACTCCGATCCTGGTTTTCCCACTCCAATCCTGGGTTTCCCACTCCCATCCCGGGTTTCCGGCTGCGATCCCGGTTTTCCCACTCCCATCCCGGTTTTCCCACTCCGATCCCGGGTTTCCCACTGCGATCCCGGGTTTCCCACTGCGATCCCGGTTTTCCCACTCCGATCCCGGTTTTCCCACTCCGATCCCAGTTTTCCCACTCCGATCCCGGTTTTCCCACTCTGATCCCGGTTTTCCCACTCCGATCCCAGTTTTCCCACTCCGATCCCGGGTTTCCCACTCTGATCCCGGTTTTCCCACTGCGATCCCGGGTTTCCCACTGCGATCCCGGTTTTCCCACTCTGATCCCGGGTTTCCCACTCCGATCCCGGGTTTCCCACTCCGATCCCGGGTTTCCCACTCCGATCCCGGGTTTCCCACTGTGATCCCGGGTTTCCCACTCCGATCCTGTGTTTCCCACTCCGATCCCGGGTTTCCCACTCCGATCCCGGTTTTCCCACTCCGATCCCGGTTTTCCCACTCCGATCCCGGGTTTCCCACTCCGATCCCGGGTTTCCCACTCCGATCCCGGGTTTCCCACTCCGATCCTGGGTTTCCCACTCCAATCCCGGGTTTCCCACTCCGATCCCGGGTTTCCCACTCCGATCCCGGGTTTCCCACTCCGATCCCGGTTTTCCCAGTTTTCCCACTCCAATCCCAGTTTTCCCACTGCGATCCCGGTTTTCCCACTCCAATCCCGGGTTTCCCACTCCGATCCCGGTTTTCCCAGCTGCGATCCCGGGTTTCCCACTCCGATCCCGGTTTTTCCACTCTGATCCCGGTTTTCCCACTCCGATCCCGGTTTTTCCACTCTGATCCCGGGTTTCCCACTCCGATCCCGGTTTCCCACTCCGATCCCGGGTTTCCCACTCCGATCCCGGTTTTCCCACTCCGATCCCGGGTTTCCCAGCTGCGATCCCGGGTTTCCCACTCCGATCCCGGTTTTCCCAGTTTTCCCACTCCGATCCCGGTTTTCCCAGTGCGATCCCGGGTTTCCCACTCCGATCCCGGTTTTCCCGCTCCGATCCCGGTTTTCCCGGCTGCCATCCCGGTTTTCCCGGCAGATCCGGCGGCACGGCTTGCAGCTGCTGGCCTCCATGGTGAACGGCCTGGACGACGAGGACGACCCCAAGAACCGGCTGGCGCTGGAGGCCATGTCCAGCCTCTCCAGGATCCTGGATCACCTGGAGGAGCGGGACGTGCGCTCCGCGGTGCTGCGCGTCGCCATCCGCATCCGGCCCTTCTTCGACAGCGTGAGGAGCCGTCCCGCCCGACGTTCCCGGCGCTGGGAGCGGCCCTGGGGCCGTCCCGTGGGGATTCCCCGGCCCAGACCTCTGCCTCGGGCTGGGATTTCTCCTGGGACGTTCGTCCGTGATCCTGTGCCGGGCTCAGGGTCCCACTGGCGTTGGCCCATTGGGATTTTCCCATTGGGATTTGCCGTCAGGTTTTCCCCACTGGAATTGTCCCACTGGGATTTTCCCATCGGGATTTTCCCATTGGAATTGGCCCACTGGGATTTTCCCATTGGAATTGGCCCATTGGGATTTTCCCGTCAGGTTTTCCCCATTGGATTTGTCCCACTGGGATTTTCCCATCGGGATTTTCCCATTGGAATTGGCCCACTGGGATTTTCCCATTGGGTTTTCCCCGTTGCAATTGGCCCACTGGGATTTTCCCATCAGGATTTTCCCATTGGATTTGCCCCATTGGGATTTTCCCATTGGAATTGGCCCACTGGGATTTTCCCATTGGGTTTTCCCCGTTGCAATTGGCCCATTGGGATTTTCCCACTAGGATTGTTCCATTGGGATTGTCCGACTGGGATTTTCCTATCAGGATTTTCCCATTGGAATTGGCCCATTGGGATTTTCCCATCGGGATTTTCCCATTGGAATTGGCCCACTGGGATTTTCCCATCGGGATCTTCCCATTGGATTTGTCCCATTGGGATTTTCCCATCGGGATTTTCCCATTGCATTTGTCCCACTGGGATTTTCCCATTGGGATTTTCCCATTGGGATTTTCCCATTGGGATTTTCCCATTGGAATTGGCCCACTGGGATTTTCCCATTGGGATCTTCCCATTGGATTTGTCTTATTGGGATTTTCCCATTGGGATTTCCCCATTGGATTTGTCCCATTGGAATTTTCCCATCGGGATCTTCCCATTGGATTTGTCCCACTGGGATTTTCCCATCGGGATTTTCCCATTGGATTTGTCCCATTGGGATTTTCCCATCGGGATTTTCCCATTGGATTTGTCCCATTGGGATTTTCCCATTGGAATTGGCCCACTGGGATTTTCCCATTGGGATTTTCCCATTGGATTTGTCCCATTGGGATTTTCCCATTGGGATTTTCCCATTGGATTTGTCCCATTGGGATTTTCCCATCGGAATTTTCCCATTGGATTTGTCCCACTGGGATTTTCCCATTGGGATTTTCCCATTGGAATTGGCCCACTGGGATTTTCCCATCAGGATTTTCCCATTGGATTTGTCCCACTGGGATTTTCCCATTGGGTTTTCCCCATTGGATTTGTCCCACTGGGATTTTCCCACCTGGATTGTTCCATTGGGATTGTCCGACTGGGATTTTCCCATTGGGATTTTCCCATCAAGATTTTCCCCTTTGGAATTTTCCCATGGGGTTTTTCCCATTGGAATTGTCCCGTTGGGATTTTTCCATCTGGATTGTCCCATTGGAATTGTCCCGCTGGGATTTTTCCATCTGGAATTGTCCCATCGTGATTTTCCCATTCGTATTTTCCCATCAAGATTTTCCCACTGGGATTGGCCCCAGGCTTGGGGGACAACAGGATTGGGATGGTGGGAAAAACGGGGTGGGGATTTTGGGATGCCAGGGTGGGAATGCTGGGATTGCCAGGATTGGGAATGGTGGGATCCCAGGGTGGGATTTTGGGATCCCAGGGTGGGATTTTGGGATCAGAGGACGGGGATTTGGGGTTCCCAGGACGGGACCTCTGGGATTTTCCCCCCGCAATTCCCGTTTTTTCCCCGTTTTCCCAGGAGCACGCGGAGCTGCGGCACTCCTCCATCCTCCTCTTCGGGAACCTGTCCCGCTTCAGCCGCGCCGACTCCGAGGTTTTCTCGGAGCAGATCCTCAACGGGCTCGTGACGCTCCTGCTGCACCTGCAGGACCCCCAGCCCGACGTGGTCAAGGTGGGTGGGGCTTCCCGGGGGTTCGGGCTGGGAGATCGGGGGATCGCCCCGTGCCCAATTCCCGGCATTCCCGGTTTTCCAGGCGTGCAAGTTCGCGCTGAGGATGTGCGGGCCCAGCCTGGGCTGCGAGGGGCTCCGGGAAATGTTCGGGAATCACCTGCGGGAGGAGCGGGGGCTGCACTACGGCGAGTTCGTCAACGACGCCGCCAAGTTCCTGGTGCGACAGCGCATCGCGGGGATTTTGGGATATCGGGATGTTGGGAGGTTGGGAGGTTGGGATATTGGGATATTGGGACGTTGGGACGTTGGGATATTGGGATATTGGGCTTTGTGGGAGCTGCACTACGGCGAGTTCATCAACGACGCCGCCAAGTTCCTGGTGCGACATCGCGTCACGTGGATTTTGGGATACTGGGATGTTGGGACGTTGGGAATTTGGGATATTGGGGTGTTTGGACATTGGGATATTGGGATATTGGGACATCGGGATATTGGGATGTGTGGGGGCTGCACTACGATTCATCGACGACACCGCCAAGTTCCTGGTGCGACATCGCATCGCGGGGATTTTGGGATACTGGGATGTTGGGATGTTGGGATGTTGGGACATTGGGACATTGGGATATTGGGATATTGGGACATTGGGACACTGGGACACTGGGACATTGGGACATTGGGACATTGGGACATTGGGATATTGGGGCATTGGGACACTGGGACATTGGGACAATGGGATATTGGGACACTGGGACATTGGGACATTGGGACATTGGGATATTGGGACAATGGGATATTGGGACACTGGGACATTGGGACATTGGGACATTGGGATATTGGGACACTGGGACACTGGGACATTGGGACATTGGGACGTTGGGACATTGGGACACTGGGATATTGGGATGCTGGGATATTGGGACATTGGGACATTGGGATATTGGGACATTGGGATGTTGGGATATTGGGACATTGGGACATTGGGACGTTGGGACATTGGGACACTGGGACACTGGGACATTGGGATATTGGGACAGTGGGATATTGGGACATTGGGACATTGGGATATTGGGATGCTGGGATATTGGGATATTGGGACATTGGGACACTGGGATATTGGGATATTGGGACACTGGGACATTGGGACACTGGGACACTGGGACACTAGGACACTGGGACATTGGGACGTTGGGACATTGGGACACTGGGATATTGGGATGCTGGGATATTGGGATATTGGGACATTGGGACACTGGGACATTGGGATATTGGGACGTTGGGATACTGGGACATTGGGACACTGGGATATTGGGACACTGGGACATTGGGACATTGGGATATTGGGATATTGGGATATTGGGATATTGGGATATTGGGACACTGGGACATTGGGACATTGGGATATTGGGACATTGGGACATTGGGACATTGGGACATTGGGACATTGGGATATTGGGACACTGGGACATTGGGACATTGGGACAGTGGGATATTGGGACATTGGGACATTGGGATATTGGGACATTGGGACACTGGGACATTGGGATATTGGGACATTGGGACATTGGGACACTGGGATATTGGGACATTGGGACATTGGGACATTGGGACATTGGGATATTGGGACACTGGGATATTGGGACATTGGGACACTGGGACATTGGGACACTGGGACACTGGGACACTGGGACACTAGGACACTGGGACATTGGGACGTTGGGACATTGGGACACTGGGATATTGGGACATTGGGACATTGGGACATTGGGACATTGGGACATTGGGATGCTGGGATATTGGGACATTGGGACACTGGGATGCTGGGACGTTGGGATGTTGGGATATTGGGACATTGGGACATTGGGACATTGGGATATTGGGACATTGGGACATTGGGATATTGGGACATTGGGATATTGGGACACTGGGACACTGGGACACTGGGACATTGGGATATTGGGACATTGGGACACTGGGATATTGGGACATTGGGACACTGGGACATTGGGACATTGGGATATTGGGATATTGGGACATTGGGACATTGGGACATTGGGACATTGGGACATTGGGATACTGGGGCATTGGGACATTGGGATATTGGGACATTGGGACATTGGGACACTGGGACACTGGGACACTGGGACACTGGGACATTGGGACATTGGGATATTGGGATATTGGCACGTTGGGACGTTGGGACGTTGGGATGTTGGGATATTGGGACATTGGGACATTGGGACGTTGGGACACTGGGATATTGGGGCATTGGGACACTGGGACACTGGGACATTGGGACACTGGGATATTGGGACATTGGGATATTGGCACATTGGGACATTGGGACATTGGGACATTGGGACATTGGGACACTGGGACACTGGGATATTGAGATATTGGGACATTGGGACATTGGGACACTGGGACACTGGGACATTGGGACATTGGGATGTTGGGACGTTGGGATATTGGGGCATTGGGACACTGGGACACTGAGACATTGGGACACTGGGATATTGGGACATTGGGATATTGGCACATTGGGACATTGGGACATTGGGACACTGGGACATTGGGACACTGGGACACTGGGATATTGAGATATTGGGACATTGGGACATTGGGACACTGGGACACTGGGACATTGGGACATTGGGATGTTGGGACGTTGGGATATTGGGGCATTGGGACACTGGGACACTGAGACATTGGGACGTTGGGACGTTGGGACGTTGGGACATTGGGACGTTGGGACGTTGGGATATTGGGGCATTGGAATTGGACCATGGGGATGTGGGGACATTGAGGCGATGTGGGAATGTCCCCAATGTCCCAGGTGTCTCCAATGTCCCCAATCCCTCAAGATCCCAATGTCCCCAATATCATCAATATCCCAAACATTCCCAATATTCCAAAAAATCCCCCATTGCCCCCAATGTCCCCAATACCCCCAATCCCCCTCAGTGTCCCCTCTGTCCCTGATGTCCCCAATATCCCCAATGTCCCCATTCCCCCTGATGTCCCCAATGTCCCCACTGTCTATGCTGTCCCCAATGTCCCCAATCCCCCAATGTCCCCTCTGTCCCCAGTGTCCCCATTGTCCCCACTGTCCCCTTTGTCCCCAGTGCCCCCAATGTCCCCATTGCCCCCACTGTCCCTGCTGTCCCCAGTGTCCCCAATGTCCCCAGTGCCCCCCCAGTGTCCCCAGTGTCCCCAATGTCCCCACTGCCCCACTGTCCCCATTGCTGTCAGTGTCCCCAATGTCCCTGATGTCCCTGACATCCCCCCTGTCCCCAATGTCCCCAGCGTCCCTGATGTCCCCAATCCCCCTGATCTCACTGACATCCCCACTGTCCCCACTGTCCCCACTGTCCCCAGTGTCCCCAACGTCCCCATTGCCCCCACTGTCCCTGCTGTCCCCAGTGTCCCCAATGTCCCCAATGTCCCCCCAGTGTCCCCAATGTCCCCAATGTCCCTGCTGTCCCCAATGTCCCCAATGTCCCCAATGTCCCCAGTGCCCCCCCAGTGTCCCCAATGTCCCCACTGCCCCACTGTCCCCATTGCTATCAGTGTCCCCAATGTCCCTGATGTCCCTGACATCCCCCCTGTCCCCAATGTCCCCAGCGTCCCTGATGTCCCCAATCCCCCTGATCTCCCTGACATCCCCACTGTCCCCAGTGTCCCCAGTGTCCCCAATCTCCCAAATGTGCCCAATGTCCCTGCTGTCCCCTTTGACTCCGATGTCCCCAATGTCCCTGATATCCCCAACATCCCCAATGTCCCCCATGTCCCCTCTGTTCCCAGTGCCCCCAACGTCCCCAGTGCCCCCCCAGTGTCCCCAGTGCCCCCAACGTCCCCAGTGCCCCCCCAGTGTCCCCAATGTCCTCAATGTCCCCAACATTCCCAATGTCCCCAATGTCCCCAGTGTCCCCGCTGTCCCTACTGTCCCCAATGTCCCCATTGCCCCCACTGTCCCTGCTGTCCCCAATGCCCCCAATGTCCCCAGTGTACCCCCAGTGTCCCCAGTGTCCCCAACGTCCCCACTGTCCCCAATGCCCCCAACGTCCCCAATGTCCCCAATGTCCCCATTGCCCCCAATATCCCCAATGTTCCCCCAGTGTCCCCCCACTGTCCCCGCTGTCCCCAGTGCCCCCAACGTCCCCATTGCCCCCACTGTCCCTGCTGTCCCCAGTGTCCCCAATGTCCCCACTGTCCCCGATGTCCCCCCAGTGTCCCCACTGTCCCCAATGTCCCCAGTGTCCCCACTGGCCCCAGTGTCCCCACTGTCCCCACTGTCCCCACTGTCCCCAATGCCCCCAACGTCCCCAATGTCCCAAATGTCCCCATTGCCCCCAATATCCCCAATGTCACCCCAAGTGTCCCCAACGTCCCCATTGACCCCACGTTCCCAATGTCCCCAATGTCCCCATGTACCCAGTGTCCCTGCTGTCCCCAATGTCCCCAGTGTCCCCACTGGCCCCTCAGTGTCCCCACTGTCCCCAATGTCCCCAGTGTCCCCACTGTCCCTGCTGTCCCCAATGTCCCCAATGCCCCCAATGTCCCCAATGTCCCCAATGCCCCCAATGTCCCCCCAGAGTCCCCGCTGTCCCCAGTGTCCCCAATGTCCCCAGTGCCCCCCCAGTGTCCCCGCTGTCCCCAATGTCCCCACTGCCCCACTGTCCCCATTGCTGTCAGTGTCCCCAATGTCCCTGATGTCCCTGACATCCCCCCTGTCCCCAATGTCCCCAGCGTCCCTGATGTCCCCAATCCCCCTGATCTCACTGACATCCCCACTGTCCCCGCTGTCCCCACTGTCCCCAGTGTCCCCAGTGTCCCCAATGTCCCCTCTGTCCCCAATGTCCCTGCTGTCCCCTTTGCCTCCAATGTCCCCAATGTCCCTGATATCCCCAACATCCCCAATGTCCCCATTGCCCCCACGTCCCCAATGTCCCCATTGTCCCCATGTCCCCAGTGTCCCTGCTGTCCCCAATGTCCCCATTGCCCCCAATACCCCCAATGTCCCCCCAGTGTCCCCGCTGTCCCCAGTTTCCCCAATGTCCCCATTGCCCCCACTGTCCCTGCTGTCCCCAAAGTCCCCAATGTCCCCACTGCCCCACTGTCCCCATTGCTGTCAGTGTCCCCAATGTCCCTGATGTCCCTGACATCCCCCCTGTCCCCAATGTCCCCAGCGTCCCTGATGTCCCCAATCCCCCTGATCTCACTGACATCCCCACTGTCCCCGCTGTCCCCGCTGTCCCCACTGTCCCCAGTGTCCCCAATCTCCCAAATGTGCCCAATGTCCCTGCTGTCCCCTTTGCCTCCAATGTCCCCAATGTCCCTGATATCCCCAACATCCCCAATGTCCCCCATGTCCCCTCTGTTCCCAGTGCCCCCAACGTCCCCAGTGCCCCCCCAGTGTCCCCGATGTCCCCCCAGTGTCCCCAGTGTCCCCATTGCCCCCAATACCCCCAATGTCCCCAATGTCCCCCATGTCCCCTCTGTTCCCAGTGCCCCCAACGTCCCCAGTGCCCCCCCAGTGTCCCCAATGTCCCCAGTGCCCCCAATGTCCCCAGTGTCCCCAGTGTCCCCAAAGTCCCCATTGCCCCCACTGTCCCTGCTGTCCCCTCTGTCCCCAATGTCCCCAGTGCCCCCCCAGTGTCCCCAGTGTCCCTCATGTCCCCAATGTCCCCAATGTCCCCAATGTCCATTCTGTCCCCACTGTCCCCAATGTCCCCCATGTCCCCAGTGTCCCTGCTGTCCCCAACGTCCCCACTGTCCCCAATGCCCCCAATGCCCCCAATGTCCTCAATGCCCCCCCATTGTCCCCACTGTCCCTGCTGTCCCCAATGCCCCCAATGTCCCCAGTGTCCCCCCAATGTCCCCAGTGTCCCCCCAGTGTCCCCAGTGTCCCCAATGTCCCCCATGTCCCCTCTGTTCCCAGTGCCCCCAACGTCCCCAGTGCCCCCCCAGTGTCCCCAATGTCCCCAATGAGCCCAATGTCCCCAATGTCCCCAGTGTCCCCAACATTCCCAATGTCCCCAATGTCCCCATTGTCCCCACTGTCCCTGCTGTCCCCAGTGTCCCCAATGTCCCCAGTGCCCCCCCAGTGTCCCCAATGTCCCCAATGTCCCCAATGTCCCCAACATTCCCAATGTCCCCAATGTCCCCAGTGTCCCCGCTGTCCCTGCTGTCCCCAATGTCCCCAATGTCCCAAATGTCCACATTGCCCCCAATACCCCCAGTGTCCCCCCAGAGTCCCCACTGTCCCCAGTGCCCTCAACGTCCCCATTGTCCCCACTGTCCCTGCTGTCCCCAGTGTCCCCAATGTCCCCAATGTCCCCACTGCCCCACTGTCCCCATTGCTGTCAGTGTCCCCAATGTCCCTGATGTCCCTGACATCCCCCCTGTCCCCAATGTCCCCAGCGTCCCTGATGTCCCCAATCCCCCTGATCTCACTGACATCCCCACTGTCCCCGCTGTCCCCACTGTCCCCGCTGTCTCCAGTGTCCCCAATCTCCCAAATGTGCCCAATGTCCCTGCTGTCCCCTTTGCCTCCAATGTCCCCAATGTCCCTGATATCCCCAACATCCCCAATGTCCCCCATGTCCCCTCTGTTCCCAGTGCCCCCAACGTCCCCAGTGCCCCCCCAGTGTCCCCAATGTCCCCAATGCCCCCAATGCCCCCAATGTCCCCAATGTCCCCAACATTCCCAATGTCCCCATTGCCCCCACTGTCCCTGCTGTCCCCAATGCCCCCAATGTCCCCAATGCCCTCAATGTCCCCACTGTCCCCACTGTCCCCAATGCTCCCAATGTCCTAAATGTCCCCACTGTCCCCGATGTCCCCATGTCCCCAGTGTCCCTGCTGTCCCCAACGTCCCCACTGTCCCCAATGCCCCCAGTGTCCCAAATGTCCCCATTGCCCCCAATACCCCCAATGTCCCCCCAGTGTCCCCGCTGTCCCCAGTGCCCCCAATGTCCCCATTGCCCCCACTGTCCCTGCTGTCCCCAGTGTCCCCAATGCCCCCAATGTCCCCAATGCCCCCCAGTGTCCCCACTGTCCCTGCTGTCCCCAATGCCCCCAATGTCCCCATTGCCCCCAATACACCCAATGTCCCCACTGTCCCTGCTGTCCCCAGTGTCCCCAATGTCCCCAATGTCCCCTCTGTTCCCAGTGCCCCCAACGTCCCGCAGTGCCCCCCCAGTGTCCCCAATGTCCCTAGTGTCCCCAACATTCCCAATGTCCCCAATGCCCCCAATGCCCCCAATGTCCCCACTGTCCCCAGTGTCCCTCATGTCCCCAATGCCCCCAATGTCCCCAATGTCCATTCTGTCCCCACTGTCCCCGTTGCCCCCACGTCCCCAATGTCCCCCCAGTGTCCCCAATGTCCCCTCTGTCCCCAATGTCCCCCCAGTGTCCCCAATGTCCCCAATGTCCGCTCTGTCCCCAATGTCCCCCCAGTGTCCCCAATGCCCCCAATGTCCCCATTGCCCCCAATAACCCTAATGTCCCCCCAGTGTCCCTGCTGTCCCCGGTGTCCCCAATGTCCCCCATGTCCCCTCTGTTCCCAGTGCCCCCAACGTCCCCAGTGCCCCCCCAGTGTCCCCAATGTCCCCAATGTCCCCTCTGTCCCCAATGTCCCCAATGTCCCCAATGTCCCCATTGCCCCCACGTCCCCAGTGTCCCCCCAGTGTCCCCAGTGTCCCCTGTGTCCCCAGTGTCCCTCATGTCCCCAATGTCCCCATTGCCCCCACTGTCCCTGCTGTCCCCTCTGTCCCCAATGCCCCCAATGTCCCCCCAGTGTCCCCAGTGTCCCTCATGTCCCCAATGTCCCCAATGTCCCCAATGTCCATTCTGTCCCCACTGTCCCCATTGCCCCCAATACCCCCAATGTCCCCAGAGTCCCCGCTGTCCCCAGTGCCCCCAACGTCCCCATTGTCCCCACTGTCCCTGCTGTCCCCTGTGTCCCCAATGTCCCCCATGTCCCCTCTGTTCCCAGTGCCCCCAATGTCCCCAGTGCCCCCCCAGTGTCCCCAATGTCCCCAATGAGCCCAATGTCCCCAACATTCCCAATGTCCCCAGTGTCCCCTGTGTCCCCGCTGTCCCCAATGCCCCCAATGCCCCCATGTCCCCAATGTCCCAAATGTCCCCATTGCCCCCAATACCCCCAATGTTCCCCCAGTGTCCCCCCAGTGTCCCCGCTGTCCCCAGTGCCCCCAACGTCCCCATTGCCCCCACTGTCCCTGCTGTCCCCAATGTCCCCAATGTCCCCCATGTCCCCTCTGTTCCCAGTGCCCCCAATGTCCCCAGTGCCCCCCCAGTGTCCCCAGTGTCCCCAATGTCCCCAGTGCCCCCCCAGTGTCCCCAGTGCCCCCAATGTCCCCAGTGCCCCCCAGTGTCCCCAGTGTCCCCAATGTCCCCAATGTCCCCAACATTCCCAGTGTCCCCAATGTCCCCAGTGCCCCCAATGTCCCCATTGCCCCCACTGTCCCCACTGTCCCCAGTGTCCCCAATGTCCCTCATGTCCCCAATGCCCCCAATGTCCCCAATGTCCATTCTGTCCCCACTGTCCCCAATGCCCCCAATGTCCCCAATGTCCCCCCAGTGTCCCCTGTGTCCCCAGTGTCCCTCATGTCCCCAATGTTCCCAATCCCCCCAATGTCCCTGCTGTCCCCACTGTCCCCAGTGCCCCCAACGTCCCCAGTGTCCCCAGTGTCCCCAATGTCCCCAATGTCCCCTCTGTCCCCAATGTCCCCAGTGTCCCCAATGTCCCCATTGCCCCCACGTCCCCAGTGTCCCCCCAGTGTCCCCAGGGTCCCCAGTGTCCCTCATGTCCCCAATGTCCCCATTGCCCCCACTGTCCCTGCTGTCCCCTCTGTCCCCATTGCCCCCACGTCCCCAGTGTCCCCCCAGTGTCCCCAATGTCCCCGCTGTCCCCAATGTCCCCTGTGTCCCCGCAGATGCGCAGCCACCCCGCGCTCCTGAGCCGCCTCATCTCCACCAACCTCTTTTACTTCAAGAGCCCCTGGCGGGAGCTGCGGGCGGCGGCGGCCATGTTCATCGGTGAGGGACGGGGACACCGCGGCGGTGGCCTTTGTCACCGGGGGTGGCATCGCTCCTGGGCGTCCCCAGGGGGGTTGGGGCTGGTTCTGGGTGGTTTTGGGTCATTTCTGAGGGGATTTTTGGGTCCCTGGTGACCCCAGTCTTGTCCCCTGTTGGACTCAGATTTCTGTCCCCCTTGGTGTCACCACGGTGGTGGCCTTTGTCACCAGGGAGTGACATCGCTCCTGGAGATCCCCAAGGGGTTTTGGGGCTGGTTTTGGTTGTTTTGGGTGATCCTGGATGGTTTTGGGGGCAGTTTTGAAGATTTTGGGGTCCCTGGTGACCCCAATCTTGTCCCCAGGTGCACTGCTCTCTCTGGGGACACCACAGTGGTGGCCTTTGTCACCGGGGGTGGCATCGCTCCCGGGCGTCCCCAGGGTGGTTTGGGCTGGTTCTGGGTGGGTTTGGGTCATTTCGGGGGTAAATCTGAAAGTTTTGGGGTCCCTGGTGACCCCAGTCTTGTCCCCAGGTGCACTGCTATCCCTGGTGTCACCACAGTGGTGGCCTTTGTCACCAGGGGTGGCATCAGCCCTGAAGGTCCCCAAGGGGTTTTTGGGCTGGTTTTGGTTGTTTTGGGGTGATCCTGGATGGTTTTTGAGGGAATTTTAACGATTTTGGGGTCCCTGGTGATCCCAAACTTGTTCCCTGGTAGACTCAGGGCTCTCCTCTTGGTGTCACCACAGTGGTGGCCTTTGTCACCAGGAGGTGGCATCGCTCCTGGAGATCCCCAAGGGGTTTTTGGGCTGGTTTTGGTTGTTTTGGGTGATCCTGGATGGTTTTTGAGGGAATTTTGGGGGTTTTGGGGTCCCTGGTGACCCCAGCCTTGTCCCCAGGTGCACTGCTCTCCTTGGGGACACCACAGTGGTGGCCTTTGTCACCAGGAGGTGGCATCAGCCCTGAAGGTCCCCAAGGGGTTTTTGGGCTGGTTCTGGGTGGTTTTGGGGTGATCCTGGATGGTTTTTGAGGGAATTTTGGAGGTTTTGGAGTCCCTGGTGACCCCAGTCTTGTCTCCAAGCAGACCCTGGTCCTGTCACCTCTTGGGGTCACAGTGGTGGCTTTTGTCACCTGGAGGTGGCATCGGCCCTGAAGGTCCCCAAGGGGTTTTTTGGGCTGGTTTTGGTTGTTTTGGGTGATCCCGGATGGTTTTGGGGGCAGTTTTGAAGATTTTGGAGTCCCTGATGAGCCCAAACTCGTTCCCAGCTGCTCTCTGGTTCTGTCACCTCTTGGTGTCACCACAGGGGTGGCCTTTGTCACCAGGAGGTGACATCGCTCCTGGGGGATCCCATGGGGATTTTAGGTGGGGTTTTGTTCTTTTGGGTGATTTTGGGGGGAATTCAGAAGCTTTTGGGGCCTCTGGTGACCACAATCTTGTCCCCAGCTGGACTCAGGTCCCGGTGCCCCTTGGTGTCACCACAGTGGTGGCTTTTGTCACCAGGGCTGGCATTAGCTCTGGAGGTCACCAAGAGTTTTTTGGGCTGGTTTTGGTTGTTTTGGGGTGATCCCGGATGGTTTTTGAGGGAATTTTAGCGATTTTTGGGGTCCCTGGTGACCCAAACTTGTCCCCTGATAGACTCAGGTCTCTCCTCCTTGGGGTCACCACAGTGGTGGCCTTTGTCACCAGGGGTGGCATCAGCCCTGAAGGTCCCCAAGGGGTTTTTGGGCCGGTTTTGGTTGTTTTGGACGATCTTGGATGGTTTTTGAGGGAATTTTGAAGGTTTTGGGGTCCCTGGTGACCCCAATCTTGTCCCCAGGTGCACTGCTCTCCTTGGGGACACCGCGGTGGTGGCCTTTGTCACCGGGGGTGGCATCGCTCCCGGACGTCCCCAGGGGGGTTTGGGCTGGTTCTGGGTGGTTTGGGGTCATTTCTGGGGTAAATCTGAAAGTTTTGGGGTCCCCGGTGACCCCAGTCTTGTCCCCTGTTGGACTCAGATTTCTGTCCCCCTTGGTGTCACCACAGTGGTGGCCTTTGTCACCGGGGGTGGCATCGCTCCTGGAGATCCCCAAGGGGTTTTTGGGCTGGTTTTGGTTGTTTTGGGGTGATCCTGGATGGTTTTTGAGGGAATTTTGGAGGTTTTGGGGTCCCTGGTGACCCCGATCTTGTCTCCAAGCAGACCCTGGTCCTGTCACCTCTTGGGGTCACAGTGGTGGCTTTTGTCACCTGGAGGTGACATTGGCCCTGGAGATCCCCAAGGGGTTTTTGGGCTGGTTTTGGTTGTTTTGGGTGATCCTGGATGGTTTTTGAGGGAATTTTAGCGATTTTGGAGTCCCTGGTGATCCCAAACTTGTCCCCTGGTAGACTCAGGGCTCTCTTCCTTGGTGTCACCACAGGGGTGGCCTTTGTCACTGCGGGTGACATCGCTCCTGCAGGTCCCCAAGGGGTTTTTTGGGCTGGTTTTGGTTGTTTTGGGTGATTTTTGGGGATTTGGTGCTCCCTGGTTGACCTCAGTCCTGTCCCCAGCCAGCCCTTGGCGTTGTCCCCCATTTTGGTCACAGTGGTGGCCTTTGTCACCAGGAGGTGACATCAGCCCTGGGTGTCCCCAGGGGGGTTTGGGCTCATTCTGGGTGGTTTTGGGTCAGTTTTGGGGTCATTCTGAGGGACCCCAGTCTTGTCCCCTGGTTCTGTCCCCTCTTGGAATCGCAGTGGTGGCCTTTGTCACCAGGAGGTGACATCAACCCTGGGTGTCCCCAAGAGGGTTGGGGCTGGGTTTTGGTGGCTTTAGGGCATTCTGGGGACATCTTGGGGTCCCTGGTGACCCAAACTTGCCCTGGTGGACTCAGGGCTCTCCTCTTGATGTCACCACAGTGGTGGCCTTTGTCACCGGGGAGTGACATCGCTCCTGGAGATCCCCAAGGGGTTTTTGGGCCGGTTTTGGTTGTTTTGGATGATCTTGGATGGTTTTTGAGGGAATTTTGAAGCTTTTGGGGTCCCTGGTGACCCCGATCTTGTCCCCAGGTGCACTGCTCTCCCTGGGGACACTGTGGTGGCCTTTGTCACCAGGGAGTGACATCGCTCCTGCAGGTCCCCAGGGGGTTTTTGGGCTGGTTTTGGTTGTTTTGGGGTGATTTTTGGGGATTTGGTGCTCCCTGGTTGACCCCAGCCCTGTCCCCAGCCAGCCCTTGGCGTTGTCCCCCATTTTGGTCACAGTGGTGGCCTTTGTCACCAGGAGGTGACATCAACCCTGGGTGTCCCCAAGAGGGTTTGGGCTGGTTCTGGGTGGTTTTGGGTCAGTTTTGGGGGGATTTTGGGGTCCCCGGTGACCCCAGTCTTGTCCCCTGTTGGACTTAGATTTCTGTCCCCCTTGGTGTCACCACGGTGGTGGCATTTGTCACCTGGGGGTGACATCGCTCCTGCAGGTCCCCAGGGGGTTTGGGCTGGTTCTGGGTGGTTTTGGGTCATTTCTGGGGTAAATCTGGAAGTTTTGGGGTCCCTGGTGACCCCAGTCTTGTCCCCAGGTGCACTGCTCTCCTTGGGGTCACCACAGTGGTGGCCTTTGTCACCTGGGGGTGGCATTGGTCCTGGGCGTCCCCAGGGGTGTTTGGGCTGGTTCTGGGTGGTTTTGGGGTGATCCCGGATGGTTTTTGAGGGAATTTTGGAGGTTTTGGAGTCCCTGGTGACCCTGATCTTGTCTCCAAGCAGACCCTGGTCCTGTCACCTCTTGGGGTCACTGTGGTGGCTTTTGTCACCAGGAGGTGACATCGGCCTTGGAGGTCCCTGAGGGGGTTTTGGGCTGGTTTTGGTTGTTTTGGGGTGATCCTGGATGGTTTTTGAGGGAATTTTAGCGATTTTGGGGTCCCTGGTGACCCCAGTCTTGTCCCCAGGTGCACTGCTCTCCTTGGGGACACCACAGTGGTGGCCTTTGTCACCAGGGGTGGCATCAGCCCTGAAGGTCCCCAGGGGTTTTTTGGGCTGGTTTTGGTCTTTTTGGGGTGATCCTGGATGGTTTTTGAGGGAATTTTGGATGTTTTGGGGTCCCTGGTGACCCTGATCTTGTCTCCAAGCAGACCCTGGTCCTGTCACCTCTTGGGGTCACAGTGGTGGCTTTTGTCACCTGGAGGTGACATCGGCCTTGGAGGTCCCCAAGGGTTTTTTGGGCCGGTTTTGGTTGTTTTGGGGTGATCCTGGATGGTTTTTGAGGGAATTTTAGCGATTTTGGGGTCCCTCGTGACCCAAACTTGTCCCCTGGTAGACTCAGGGCTCTCTTCTTGGTGTCACCACAGTGGTGGCCTTTGTCACTGGGGGTGACATCGCTCCTGCAGGTCCCCAAGGGGTTTTTGGGCTGGTTTTGGTTGTTTTGGGTCATCCTGGATGGTTTTTGAGGGAATTTTGAAGGTTTTGGGGTCCCTGGTGACCCCAATCTTGTCTCCAAGCAGACCCTGGTCCTGTCACCTCTTGGGGTCACCGTGGTGGCTTTTGTCACCTGGAGGTGACATCGGCCTTGGAGGTCCCTGAGGGGGTTTTGGGCTGGTTTAGGTTGTTTTGGGGTGGTTTTGGTGGTTTTGGGGTGATCCCGGATGGTTTTTGAGGGAATTTTGGAGGTTTTGGAGTCCCTGGTGACCCCAAACTTGTCCCCTGGTCCTGTCACCTCTTGGGGTCTCAGTGGTGGCTTTTGTCACCAGGAGGTGACATCGGCCCTGGAGATCCCCAAGGGGTTTTGGGCTGGTTTTGGTTGTTTTGGGGTGGTTTTGGTGGTTTTGGGGTGATCCTGGATGGTTTTTGAGAAATTTTGGAGGTTTTGGGGTCCCTGGTGACCCCGATCTTGTCTCCAAGCAGACCCTGGTCCTGTCACCTCTTGGGGTCACTGTTGTGGCTTTTGTCACCTGGAGGTGACATCGGCCTTGGAGGTCCCTGAGGGGGTTTTGGGCTGGTTCTGGGTGGTTTTGGGTGATCCTGGATGGTTTTTGAGGGAATTTTGGAGGTTTTGGAGTCCCTGGTGACCCCAAACTTGTCCCCTGGTCCTGTCACCTCTTGTGGTCTCAGTGGTGGCTTTTGTCACCAGGAGGTGACATCGGCCCTGGAGGTCCCTGAGGGGGTTTGGGGCTGCTTTTGGGTGATTTTTGGGGTGAATTTGGAGTTTTTGGGGTCTCTGGTGACCCCAGTCTCGTCCCATGGTGGACTCAGGTCCTGTCACCTCTTGGTGTCACCACAGGGGTGGCTTTTGTCACCAGGAGGTGACGTCGCTCCTGGGGGGTTTGTGCTGGTTTTGTTCAGTTTTGGGATATTTCGATGGGGCTTTTTTGGGGTAATTTTGGGGTTTTTAGGGAATATTCCAGTCCCTGATCCCGAAATTCCCTGCAGGGTTCCTGGTGCTCCACATGGACGAGGAGCAGGGCCAGCAGGTGGACCTGGACCAGCTCATCTCTGGTCAGTGGGAATTCCCAAATTCCCGAATTCCCGAATTCCCAAATCCCTGAATTCCTGAATTCCCAAATTCCCAAAGTACCGAATTCCTGAATTCCCAAATCCCTGAACTCCTGAATTCCCAAATTCCTGAATTCCCAAAGTCCCGAATTCCCAAAGTCCCGAATTCCTGAATTCCCAAATTCCCGAATTCCTGAATTCCCAAATCCCTGAACTCCTGAATTCCCAAATTCCCGAATTCCTGAATTCCCAAATCCCTGAATCCCTGAATTCCCAAATTCCCAAATTCCTGAATTCCCAAAGTACCGAATTCCTGAATTCCCAAATCCCTGAATCCCTGAATTCTCAAATTCCCAAATTCCTGAATTCCTGAATTCCCAAAGTCCCAAATTCCCGAATTCCTGAATTCCCAAATTCCCGAATCCCTGAATTCCCAAATTCCTGAATCCCTGAATTCCCAAATTCCCGAATTCCTGAATTCCCAAATCCCTGAATTCCTGAATTCCCGAATTCCTGAATTCCCAAAGTCCCGAATTCCTGAATTCCCAAAGTCCTGAATTCCCAAAGTACCGAATTCCTGAATTCCCAAATCCCTGAATTCCTGAATTCCCAAATTCCTGAATTCCTGAATTCCCAAATCCCTGAATTCCTGAATCCCCGAATCCCTGAATTCCCAAATTCCCGAATTCCTGAATTCCCAAATCCCTGAATTCCTGAATTCCCAAATCCCCGAATCCCTGAATTCCTGAATTCCTGAATTCCCCAATTCCTGAATTCCAAAATCCCCGAATTCCTGAATTCCCAAATTCCCTAATTCCTGAATTCCTGAATTCCAAAATTCCTGAATTCCCAAATTCCTGAATTCCCAAATTCCCGAATTCCTGAATTCCCAAATCCCTGAACTCCTGAATTCCCAAATCCCTGAATCCCTGAATTCCCAAAGTCCCGAATTCCCAAAGTCCCAAATTCCTGAATTCCCAAATCCCTGAATTCCTGAATTCCCAAATTCCCAAATTCCTGAAATCAAATCCCCAAATTCCTGAATTCCTGAATTCCTAAATCCCTGAATTCCTGAATTCCCAAATCCCTGAACTCCTGAATTCCCAAATCCCTGAACTCCTGAATTCCCAAATTCCCGAATTCCTGAATTCCCAAAGTCCCGAATTCCTGAATTCCCAAATCCCTGAACTCCTGAATTCCCGAATTCCTGAATTCCCAAATTCCTGAATTCCTGAATTCCCAAATCCCTGAATTCCCAAATTCCCAAATTCCCAAATTCCTGAATTCCCAAATTCCCGATTTCCTGAATTCCCAAATCCCTGAATTCCCGAATTTCCACATTGCCAAATTCCTGAATTCCCAAATTCCTGAATTCCCAAATCCCTGAATTCCTGAATTCCCAAATCCCTGAATTCCTGAATTCCTGAAGTCCTGAATTCCCAAATCCCCGAATCCCTGAATTCCTGAATTCCTGAATTCCCCAATTCCTGAATTCCCAAATTCCCAAATTCCTGAATTCCCAAATCCCCGAATCCCTGAATTCCCAAATCCCTGAATTCCTGAATTCCTGAATTCCCAAATCCCCGAATTCCTGAATTTCTAAATTCCCAAAATCCCTGAATTCCTGAATTCCCAAATTCCCGAATTCCTGAATTCCCAAATCCCTGAATTCCTGAATTCTCAAATTCCCAAAATCCCAAATTCCCGAATTCCTGAATTCCCAAATCCCTGAACTCCTGAATTCCCAAATTCCTGAATTCCCAAATTTCCGAATCCCTGAATTCCCAAATCCCTGAACTCCTGAATTCCCAAATCCCTGAATTCCTGAATTCCCAAATTCCTGAATTCCCGAATTCCCAAATTCCTGAATTCCCAAATTCCCGAATTCCTGAATTCCCAAATTCCCGAATTCCTGAATTCCCAAATCCCTGAATCCCTGAATTCCCAAATTCCAGAATTCCTGAATTCCCGAATTCCTGAATTCCCAAATTCCTGAATTCCCAAATTCCCGAATTCCTGAATTCCCAAATCCCTGAATTCCCGAATTCCTGAATTCCCAAATCCCTGAATTCCTGAATTCCCAAATTCCCGAATCCCTGAATCCCTGAATTCCCGAATTCCTGAATCCCCAAATCCCTGAATTCCCAAATTCCCGAATTCCTGAATTCCCAAATCCCTGAATTCCTGAATTCCTGAAGTCCTGAATTCCCAAATTCCCGAATCCCCGAATTCCTGAATTCCTGAATTCCCCAATTCCTGAATTCCAAAATCCCCGAATTCCTGAATTCCCAAATTCCCTAATTCCTGAATTCCTGAATTCCTGAACTCCTGAATTCCCAAATTCCCGAATCCCTGAATTCCCAAATTCCCGAATTCCTGAATTCCCAAATCCCTGAACTCCTGAATTCCCAAATTCCTGAATTCCCAAATCCCTGAATCCCTGAATTCCCAAATTCCCAAATTCCTGAATTCCCAAAGTCCCGAATTCCCAAAGTCCCAAATTCCTGAATTCCCAAATCCCTGAATTCCTGAATTCCCAAATTCCAAAATTCCTGAAATCAAATCCCCAAATTCCTGAATTCCTGAATTCCTGAATCCCCGAATCCCTGAATTCCCAAATTCCCGAATTCCTGAATTCCCAAATTCCCAAATCCCTGAACTCCTGAATTCCCAAATTCCCGAATTCCTGAATTCCCAAATCCCTGAATTCCCGAATTTCCACATTGCCAAATTCCTGAATTCCCAAATTCCTGAATTCCCAAATTCCCAAATTCCCAAATTTCCAATTTCTAGGGAAAAAAGCAACTACATTTTGTAGGATCCGTACTCAAATTTGGGGAAAGGTCTGTGTTTTTCGGGCTGAATTACTGAAATGTAGGGAAAAAAAAAATCCCATTTTTAGGGGGGAAAAAAGTCCCATTTTTACGGGGACTTTTTTTTTCTCACTTTTAGGGAGAAAAATCCCATTTTTAGGGAGAAAAATCCCATTTTCAGGTCAAAATTCCTCATTTTTAGTGGAAAAAATCTAATTATTAGGGGAAAAAAATCACATTTTCAGGGGAAAAAAAAATCACATTTTTAAGGGAAAAAATCCTGTCTTCAGGCTGAATTCCCTCATTTTTAGAGGAAAAAAAATCCAATTTTTAGGGGAGAAAAATCCTATTTTTTGGGGAAAAAATCCCATTTTTAGGGAAAAAGCATCCCATTTTTAGGGGAAAAAATCACATTTTTCAGGCTAAAATTCTTCATTTTTATGGAAAAAAATTCCCATTAGTAGGGGAAAAAATTCCCATTTTTAGAGGAACCAAAACCTATTTTTAAGGGGAAATAAAATCGATTTTTAGGGACAAAAATCCCCATTTTCCAGCCCTGCTGGCTCGCTGGCACGGGGGTGATCTCACTTTTCTGGATTTTCGGGATTTTTTCCCCTCTCGGCTCTGAAATCCCATTTGCAGGGGGGCAAAATTCTCCATTTTTAGGGGGAAAAATCCCATTTTTAAGGAAAAACAAAATCCCATTTTCCAGGCCAAAATTTCTCATTTTTACAGAAAACAATTCCCATTTCTCCGGCCAAAAATCCTCACTTTTAGGAGAAAAATTGCCATTTTAAGGGGGGAAAAATTTTAATTTTTAGGTAAAAAAGTAATCCCATTTTTAGGGAAAAAAATCCAATTTTTAGGAAAAAACATTCCCATTTTTAGGGGGAAAAAATCCCGTTTTTTATGAAAAGAACTCCCATTTTCAGGGGGGAAGAATCTCATTCTTTCAGACCCAAATTGCTCATTTTTAGGGGGAAAAATTTCCCATTTACAGGGAAAAAAACCCCTCATTTTAGTGAGAAAAAATTCCCATTTTTAAGGGGAAAAAATCCATATTTTTAGGGGAAAAATTCCATTTTTAGGGGAAAAATATCCCATTTTTAGAGGAAAAATATCCCATTTTTAGGGGAAAAAATCCCATTTTAAGGGAAAAAAATTCCACATTTTTAGGGGAAAAACATCCCATTTTTAGGGAAAAAACATCCCATTTTTAGGGGGAAAAATCACATTTTTCAGGCTAAAATTCTTCATTTTTGGGGAAAAAATTCCCATTTTTAGGGGAACCAAAACCCATTTTTAAGGGGAAATAAAATCGATTTTTAGGGACAAAAATCCCATTTCCAGCCCTGCTGGCTCCCTGGCACAGGGGTGATCTCACTTTTCTGGATTTTCGGGATTTCTTCCCCTCTCAGCTCTGAAATCCCATTTGCAGGGGGGCAAAATTCTCCATTTTTAGGGGAAAAAACCCCATTTTTAGGGGAAAATATTCCCCTTTTTCAGACCAAAATTCCGCATCTTTAGGGGAAAAAAAATCCCATTTTTTGGCAAAAACCTCCCATTTTTCAGGCCAAAATCCTCATTTTTTTGGGGAAAAATTCTCATTTCTCAGGCCAAAATTCCTCGTTTTTAGGGGAAAAATTACCATTTTAAGGGAGGAAAAAAAAATCCCATTTTCCATGTGAAAATTCCTCATTTTTCAGGAGAAAATTCCCATTTTTAAGGGAAAAAAATCCACATTTTTAGGGGAATAATATCCCATTTTTAGAGGAAAAATATCCCATTTTTAGGGGAAAAAATCCCATTTTAAGGGAAAAAAAATCCACATTTTTAGGGGAAAAACATCCCATGTTTAGGGAAAAAGCATCCCATTTTTAGGGGGGAAAAAAATCACATTTTTCAGGCTAAAATTCTTCATTTTTGGGGAAAAAATTCTCATTTTTAGGGGAACCAAAACCTATTTTTAAGGGGAAATAAAATTGATTTTTAGGGACAAAAATTCCCATTTTCCAGCCCTGCTGGCTCCCTGGCACGGGGGTGATCTCACTTTTCTGGATTTTCGGGATTCTTTCCCCTCTCAGCTCTGAAATCCCATTTGCAGGGGGGCAAAATTCTCCATTTTTAGGGGAAAAAACCCCATTTTTAGGGGAAAATATTCCCCTTTTTCAAGCCAGAATTCCTCATCTTTAGGGGAAAAAAAATCCCATTTTTTGGCAAAAACCTCCCATTTTTCAGGGCAAAATCCTCATTTTTTTGGGGAAAAATTCTCATTTCTCAGGCCAAAATTCCTCGTTTTTAGGGGAAAAATTACCATTTTAAGGGAGAAAAAAAAAATCCCATTTTCCATGTGGAAATTCCTCATTTTTCAGGAGAAAATTCCCATTTTTAAGGGAAAAAAAAATCCACATTTTTAGGGGAAAAATATCCCATTTTTAGAGGAAAAATATCCCATTTTTAGGGGAAAAAATCCCATTTTAAGGGAAAAAAAATCCACATTTTTAGGGGAAAAACATCCCATTTTTAGGGAAAAAACATCCCATTTTTAGGGGGAAAAAAATCACATTTTTCAGGCTAAAATTCTTCATTTTTATGGAAAAAAAATTCCCATTTTTAGGGGAACCAAAACCTATTTTTAAGGGGAAATAAAATCGATTTTTAGGGACAAAAATTCCCATTTTCCAGCCCTGCTGGCTCCCTGGCACGGGGGTGATCTCACTTTTCTGGATTTTCGGGATTCTTTCCCCTCTCAGCTCTGAAATCCCATTTGCAGGGGGGCAAAATTCTCCATTTTTAGGGGAAAAAATCCCATTTTTAAGGAAAAACAAAATCCCATTTTCCAGGCCAAAATTTCTCATTTTTACAGAAAACAATTCCCATTTCTCCGGCCAAAAATCCTCACTTTTAGGAGAAAAATTTCCATTTTAAGGGGGGGAAAAATTTTAATTTTTAGGTAAAAAAGTAATCCCATTTTTAGGGAAAAAAATCCAATTTTTTAGGAAAAAACATTCCCATTTTTAGGGGGAAAAAATCCCGTTTTTTATGAAAAGAACTCCCATTTTCAGGGGGGAAGAATCTCATTCTTTCGGACCCAAATTGCTCATTTTTGGGGGGAAAAATTTCCCATTTACAGGGAAAAAACCCCTCATTTTAGTGAGAAAAAATTCCCATTTTTAAGGGGAAAAAAATCCACATTTTTAGGGGAAAAAATCCCAATTTTAGGGACAAAAATTCCCATTTTCCGCCCTCCTGGCTCCCTGGCACGGGGGTGATCTCACTTTTCTGGATTTTCGGGATTTCTTCCCCTCTCAGCTCTGAAATCCCATTTGCAGGGGGGCAAAATTCTCCATTTTTTAGGGGAAAAAGCCCCATTTTTAGGGGAAAATATTCCCCTTTTTCAGGCCAAAATTCCGCATCTTTAGGGGAAAAAAATCCCATTTTTTGGCAAAAACCTCCCATTTTTCAGGCCAAAATCCTCATTTTTTTGGGGAAAAAATCTCATTTCTCAGGCCAAAATTCCTCGTTTTTAGGGGAAAAATTACAATTTTAAGGGAGAAAAAAAAATCCCATTTTCCATGTGAAAATTCCTCATTTTTCAGGAGAAAATTCCCATTTTTAAGGGAAAAAAATCCACATTTTTAGGGGAAAAATATCCCATTTTTAGAGGAAAAATATCCCATTTTTAGGGGAAAAAATCCCATTTTAAGGGAAAAAAAATCCACATTTTTAGGGGAAAAACATCCCATTTTTAGGGAAAAAACATCCCATTTTTAGGGGGAAAAAATCACATTTTTCAGGCTAAAATTCTTCATTTTTGGAGAAAAAAATCCCATTTTTAGAGGAACCAAAACCTATTTTTAAGGGGAAATAAAATTGATTTTTAGGGACAAAAATTCCCATTTTTAGGGGAACCAAAACCTATTTTTAAGGGGAAATAAAATGGATTTTTAGGGACAAAAATTCCCATTTTCCAGCCCTGCTGGCTCGCTGGCACGGGGGTGATCTCACTTTTCTGGATTTTCGGGATTCTTTCCCCTCTCAGCTCTGAGCTCATCCCGTGGAGCCGAGCCCGGAAAATTCCCGACCTTTCCAAGGCGGCCGCAGAAAACTCTAAAAAAGGGAAAAATTCCATTTTCCAGCGGCTCCGAGCGCCCCGCCCGGAGAGAAGGGGGGAGGAGGAACTCGCCCGGAATTCCGGGGATTTTTGGGGATCCCGGGGGGGCTCCGATCCCGAAAAATGGGGGATAAACAAGGAAAAAAACTTGGAAAAAACCCGTTTAATTTTCATTTTTTTGGGGATTATCCCAAGCTTTTATTTTTAATTATTTTTTGGGGGGATCTCCCAGAACCTTTCATTTCAATTTTAGGTTTTTTTGGGATCATCCCAAACATTTAATTTTAATTCTTTTGGGATCATCCCAAACTTCTCCCTTTTTTTTTTTTTTTTTTTTGGGATCATCCAGAGTCTCTCAGCCTCTCAATTTAATTTTAGTCTTTTTGGGATCATCTCAAACATTTAATTTTAATTTTTTGGGATAATTCCAAACATTTTCTTTAAATTATTTTTGGGATCATCCCAAGCTTTGAATTTTAGTGGGTTTTTTTTTTTTTGGATCATCCAGAGCCTTTCCTTTTAATTATAGAGTTTTTTGGGATCATCACAAACATTTGGTTTTAATTTTAATTTTAATATTTTGGGATCATCCCACGCTTTTATTTTTAATTATTTTTGGGGGATCACCCAGAACCTTTCATTTCAATTTTGGGGGTTTTTGGGATCATCCCAAACGTTTAATTTTTGGGTTTTTGGGATCATCCCAAGCATTTCCTTTAAATTTTAGGGGGTTTGGGATCATCCCAAACATTTAGTTTTAATTTTTTAGGATCATGCCAAACTTTTAATTTTAATTTTTTTGGTTCATGTTGAACCTTTCCATTTTCTTTTTAGGCTTTTTGGGATTTTAATTTTTTAGGATCATCCCAAACTTTTAATTTTTTGGGATAATCTCAACTTTTTAATTTGGAAATTTTTGGGGGGATTTCATCCAGAGCCTTTCCTTTTAATTTTAGGGTTTTTTGAGATAATCCCAAATATTTACTTTTAATTTTTTAGGGATCATCCAGAGCCTTTCCTTTTAATTTTAGGGGGTTTTGGGATCATCCCAACCATTTAATTTTTTTTTTTTATCATCCCAGGCTTTTGCTTTTAATTTCTTGGGATCATCCGGAGCCTTTCCTTTTAATTTTAGGGGTTTTGGCATCATCCCAAACATTCAGTTTTAATCTTTTGGGATCATCACAATCCAATTAATTTTTGGGATCATCACAATCCAATGAATCCAATCCTGATCCTGACTCCAATCCCGACTCCAGTCTGGACCTTGGTCCTGACCCTGATCCTGATCTTGATCCTGATCCGATCCTGACCCCAATCCTGATCCCGATCCCAATCCTGAGATCCTGATCCCGATCCCAATCCCAATCCCAGTCCCAGCCCTGATCCCGATCCCGATCCCAATCCCGATCTTGATCCTGACCCCAATCCTGATCCTGACTCCAATCCCAATCCCAATGCTGGTCCTGATCCCAATCCTAACCCAAATTCTGATCCCGATCCCAATCCTGATCCCAATCGTGATCCCAATCCTGATCCCAATCCTGAGATCCTGATCCCAATCCTGAGATCCTGATCCCAACCCCATTCCTGATCCCAATCCTGATCCTGATCCCAATTCTGGTCCCAATCCCAGCCCTGATCCTAATCTCGATCCCAATCCTGATCTCAATCCTGATCCCCATCCCAATCCAAATCCTGATCCCAATCCTGACCCCAATTCTGGTCCTAATCCCAATCCTGATTCTGATGCTGACTCCAATCCCAATCCCAATCCCAATCCTGGTCCTGATCCCAATCCTGACCCCAGTCCTGACCCCAATCTCAATCCTCCTGATCCCGATCCCGATCCCAATCCTGATTCCAGTCCCAATCTGGATCCTTATCTTGATCCTGAACCCAATCCCAGTCCTGATCCTGACCCCAATCCTGATCCCAATCCTGATCCCAATCCTGATCCGATCCTGATCCTGATCCCAGTTCTGATCCTGATCCTGACTCCAATCCTGATCCCAATCTTGATCCCAATCCCAATCCTGATCTCAATCCCAATCCTGACCCTGATCCCCATCCTAATCCTGACTCCAATCCTGATCCTGATCCTCCTAATCCTGATCCCGATTCTGATCCCGATCCCAATCCAATCCCAATCCCGATCCTGATCCTGACCCCAATCGCAATCCTGATCCAGATATGCTGATCCCAATCCTGACTCCAATCCCAGTCCGGATCCTGATCCTGATCCCGATCCTGGTCCCAACCCTGATCCCAATCCCGCTCCTCATCCCGATCCTGACCCCAATTCTGATCTGGACTCCATTCCTGACCCCAATCCTGATCCTGATCGCAATCCTGATCCTGATCCTGATCCCATTCCTGATCCTGATCCCATTCCTTATTCTGATCCTCATCCCAATCCCGACCCCAATCCTGATCCCAATCTCAATCCTCCTGATCCTGATCCCGATCCCAATCCCGATCCCAATCCTGATCCTGATCCCGATCCCAATACTGACCCCAATCCTGATTTTAATACTGACCCCAATGTTGATCTTGATCCTGCTTCCAATCCCAATCCTGATCTTGATCCCAATCCTGATCTGATCTCAATCCCAGTCCTGATCCCATTCCTGATCCTGATCTCGATCCTGATCCCAATCCTGATTCTGACCCTGATACTGATCCTGACTCCAATCCCAATCCTGATCCCGATCCCAATCCCCATCCTGATCCTTACTCCAGTTCTGATCCCCATCCTGACTCCAATGCTGCTCCCAATCCCAATCCCAACTCCAATCCCAATCCCGATCCAATCCCGATCCCGATCCCGATCCCGTCTCTGCCGTTCCAGCCCTGCAGCTGCTGCTCAAGGATCCGGTTCCAGCCGTGAGGGTCAAGGTGGCCGAAACCCTGGGACGCCTCGTCCGCCTCCTCTGAATCCCAGAATTCCCAAAAATTCCCAAATTTCCCAGGAATTCCCAGCTCCGAGACCCTGGGACGCCTCATCTGCCTCCTCTGGATCCCAGAATTCCCGGGAATTCCCGGCTCCGCTCAGCAATACCCCGGGGGATCCCAAGCCATGGGAAAAGTCTTCCATCACCTCCGTCCTCGGGGACAACAAAAAGTGGGAAAACGACCGGAATTCGGGATGGGATCCATTCCCAGCCCTCCACCCCCCATCCCCCTCTGCTGCTTCCCGGTGGGTAACGGGATCCAATTCCCAAAATCCCCACCTGGAATCCCCACCTGGAATTCCCCCCTGTACAGAGACCCGTTTTTAAGTAAAGCTTTTGGCTCCCGAATTTTGGCGCTCTGGAATTTTGGGGTTGCCCGGGATTTGGGGGATGGGGGGGGGGGGGGATCCCCCCGTGGGGACGATCCAGGGGCTCCTCCCGGCCTCTCATCCACAGGGAAGGAAAACCCTGGAATGTCCCGGCTGCTCCTGCCCCGACTCCGTCCCACCTCCGGCTTTGCCTTTGGGATCCTGGTCCAGGTCCCACTCCAGATTCCCATTCCAGGTCCCATTCCAGATCCTATCCCAGATCACATTCCAGATTCCCATTCCAGATCCCATTCCAGATCCTATCCCAGGTCCCATTCCAGATTCCCATTCCAGATTCCCATTCCAGATCCTATCCCAGGTCCCATTCCAGATTCCCATTCCAGATTCCCATTCCAGGTCCCATTCCAGATCCTATCCCAGATTCCATTCCAGATTCCCATTCCAGACTCCCATTCCAGATCCTATTCCAGATTCCCATTCCAGATTCCCATTCCAGATCCTATCCCAGGTCCCATTCCAGATTCCCATTCCAGATTCCCATTCCAGATTCCCATTCCAGGTCCCATTCCAGATCCTATCCCAGATTCCATTCCAGATTCCCATTCCAGACTCCCATTCCAGATCCTATTCCAGATTCCCATTCCAGATTCCCATTCCAGATCCCCATTCCAGATCCCCATTCCATATCCCATTCCAGATTCCCATTCCAGATTCCCATTCCAGATCCCCATTCCAGATCCTATCCCAGATCACATTCCAGATCCTATTTCAGATCTAATTCCAAATCCTTTTCCAGACCCAATTCCTGATTCAGTTCCAGCTCCTCTCCCAAATCCAATTCCAGGTCCCATTCCAGTTCCTATCCCAGACCCAATTCCAGATCTTTTTCCGGACCCAATTCCAGATCCCGTCCCAGTTGTTATTCCAGATCCCATTCCAGGTCCCATTCCAGGTCCCATTCCAGGTCCCATTCCAGATCCCATTCCTGATCCCATTCCAGGTCCCATCCCAGTTGTTATTCCAGATCCCATTCCAGGTCCCATTCCAGGTCTCCTTCCAAGTCCTATTCCACATCCCAATCCAGTTCCTATTCCAGGTCCTATCAGAGATCCTTTTCCAGGTCTCATTCCAGATCCTATTCCAGATCCCATCCCAGTTCCTATTCCATATCACATTCCAAATCCCATTCCAGATCCTTTCCCAGATCCCATTCCAGATCCTATTCCAGGTCCCGTCCCAGATCCTTTTCCAGGTCCCATTCCAGTTCCTATTCCAAATCCCATTCCAGATCCTTTCCCAGATCCCATTCCAGCTCCTATTCCAGATGATTTTCCAGACCCAATTCCTGGTCCCATTCCAGATCCTATCCCACATCCCATCCCAGACCAAATTCCACATCCTGTTCCAGTTCCCATTCCAGCTCCTATTCCAGATCCCATTCCAGATCTCATTCTAGTTCTTATTCCAGATCCTTTCCCAGACCAAATTCCACATCCAATTCCAGATCCTACCCCAGATCCAATTCCAAATCCCATTCCAGATTCTTTTCCAAGTCCCATTCAAAATTCTATCCCAGATCCCATTCCAGACCCAATTCCACGTCAATTCTAGATCCTTCTCCAGATCCTATTCCAGTTCCTATTCCAAACCCTTTTCCAGGTCCCGTTCCAGATCTCATTCCAGGTCCCTTTCCAGGTCCTGCTCCATTCCCTGGCTTCTTTTCTTGGGATAAATCAGATCCAGGGAATCTCATCCTCTGTTCTGGTCACTTCCAGCTTTTCCATTGGGATCCTGCTCCAGATCCTGTCCAAAATCCCATCCCAGGTCCTACTCCAGGCCCTATCCCAGATCCCATTCCATGCAAAAAAAGCCTTTCATGATTCCAGTGGATCCTGGGAATTGTGCGTGTTGGGAATGTGGGGGTGGGATGGGGGTATTTGGGAATGTGGGGATGGGACTGGGAACACCCAGGGGGGATGTGGGAATGGGAATATTGGGGAGCTCAGGACACAAAGAGCCTGGAATTGTATCCCAAAAAATCCTCCCATGAGCCCTGGGAATTCTGATCCTGGTGGATCCCTACGTGTAGGGAATGTGGGGGTGGGATTGGGATCCTCAGGAATGTGGGAATTGGGATGGGATTGGGGACACTGAGGGATGTGGGAATGGGAATATTGGGGAACTCAGGACAAACAGAGCCCGGAATTGTATCCCAAAAAATCCTTTACAGAGCAGTGGGAATTCTGATCCTGGTAGATCCAGGTGGATCCCAGTGGATCCCATTGGAATTCCGTGGTGTGGGGAATGTGGGGGTGGGACTGGGGACACCCAGGGGATGAGGGAATGGGAATATTGGGGAATTTAGGACACGAAGAGCCTGGAATTGTATCGTAAAAAAGCCTTTCCTGAGCCTTGGGAATGGGAATTCCAATGGTGGTGGATCCCGGTGGATCAGGTCGGGAATGCCAGGTGTGGGGAATGTGGGGATGGGACTGGGGACAGTGAGGGATGTGGGAATGGGAACGTTGGGAATTCAGGGCACAAAGAGCCTGGAATTGTATCCCAAAAAGTCCTTTACAGAGCAGTGGGAATTCTGATCCAGGTAGATCCAGGTGGATCCCAGTGGATCCCATTGGAATTCCGTGGTGTGGGGAATGTGGGGATGGGACTGGGGACACCCAGGGGATGAGGGAATGCGAACATTGGGGAATTCAGGACAAAAAGAGCCTGGAATTGTATCCCAAAGAAGCCTTTCCTGAGCCCTGGGAATGGGAATTCCAATGGTGGCGGATCCCGGTGGATCAGGTCGGGAATGCCAGGTGTGGGGAATGTGGGGATGGGAATATTGAGGGATGTGGGAATGGGAACATTGGGGAATTCAGGACACAAAGAGCCTGGAATTGTATCCAAAAAAAGCCTTTCCTGAGCCTTGGGAATGGGAATTCCAATGGTGGCGGATCCTGGTGGATCCTGTTGGGAATGCCAGGTGTGGGGGATGTGGGGATGGGTCTGGGGACAGTGAGGGATGTGGGAATGGGAACATTGGGGAATTTAGGACATGGAGAGCCTGGAATTGTATCCCAAAAAATCCTTTATTGAGCGCTGGGAATTCTGATTGTGGCAGATCCTGATGGATCCTGTTGGAATGCCATGGGGAATGTAGAGAATGTGGGGATGGGAACGGGAATATTGGGGAATTCAGGGCACAAAGAGCTGGGATTGTATCCCAAAAAATCCTTTCCTGAGCCCTGGGAATGGGAATTCCAATGGTGGCGGATCCCGGTGGATCAGGTTGGGAATGCCAGGTGTGGGGAATGTGGGGATGGGAATATTGAGGGACGTGGGAATGGGAATATTGGGGAATTCAGGACACAAAGAGCTGGAATTGCATCCCAAAAAAGCCTTTATTGAGCCTTGGGAATGGGAATTCCAGTGGTGGCGGATCCCGGTGGATCAGGTCGGGAATGCCAGGTGTGAGGAATGTGGGGATGGGAATATTGAGGGATGTGGGAATGGGAACATTGGGGAATTTAGGACAAAAAGAGCCTGGAATTGTATCCCAAAAAAGCCTTTCCTGAGCCTTGGGAATGGGAATTCCAATGGTGGTGGATCCCGGTGGATCAGGTCGGGAATTCCGTGGTGTGGGGAATGTGGGGATGGGAATATTGAGGGATGTGGGAATGGGAATATTGGGGAATTTAGGACACGAAGAGCCTGGAATTGTATCCCGAAAAAGCCTTTCCTGAGCGCTGTTAATTCTGATTGTGGCAGATCCTGATGCATCCTGTTGGAATCCCATGGGGAATGTAGAGAATGTGGGGATGGGAACGGGAATATTGGGGAATTCAGGGCACAAAGAGCTGGAATTGTATCCCAAAAAAGCCTTCACTGAGCGCTGGGAATGGGAATTCCAATGGTGGCGGATCCCGGTGGATCAGGTCGGGAATGCCAGGTGTGGGCAATGTGGGGATGGGAATATTGAGGGATGTGGGAATGGGAACATTGGGGAATTTAGGACACAAAGAGCTGGGATTGTATCCCAAAAAAATCCTCCCATGAGCCCTGGGAATGGGAATTCCAATGGTGGTGGATCCTGGTGGATCAGGTCGGGAATGCCAGGTGTGGGGAATGTGGGGATGGGACTGGGGACAGTGAGGGATGTGGGAATGGGAACATTGGGGAATTTAGGACATGGAGAGCCTGGAATTGTATCCCAAAAAAGCCTTTCCCGAGCGCTGGGAATTCTGATTGTGGCAGATCCTGATGGATCCTGTTGGAATGCCATGGGGAATGTAGAGAATGTGGGGATGGGAACGGGAATATTGGGGAATTCAGGGCACAAAGAGCTGGGACTGTATCCCAAAAAAGCCTTTCCTGAGCCCTGGGAATGGGAATTCCAATGGTGGCGGATCCCGGTGGATCCTGTTGGGAATGCCAGGTGTGGGCAATGTGGGGATGGGAATATTGAGGGATGTGGGAATGGGAACATTGGGAATTCAGGACACGGAGAGCTGGAATTGTATCCCAAAAAAGCCTTTATTGAGCCTTGGGAATGGGAATTCCAATGGTGGCGGATCCCGGTGGATCAGGTCGGGAATGCCAGGTGTGGGGAATGTGGGGATGGGACTGGGGACATTGAGGGATGTGGGAATGGGAACGTTGGGAATTCGGGGCACAAAGATCCTGGAACTGTATCCCAAAAAGTCCTTTACAGAGCAGGGAATTCTGATCCTGGTAGATCCAGGTGGATCCCAGTGGATCCCATTGGAATTCTGTGGTGTGGGGAATGTGGGGATGGGTCTGGGGACACCCAGGGGATGAGGGAATGGGAACATTGGGGAATTCAGGACACAAAGAGGTGGAACTGTATCCCAAAAAAGCCTTTCCTGAGCGCTGGGAATGGGAATTCCAGTGGTGGCGGATCCCGGTGGATCAGGTCGGGAATGCCAGGTGTGGGGAATGTGGGGATGGGAATATTGAGGGATGTGGGAATGGGAACATTGGGGAATTTAGGACATGAAGAGCCTGGAATTGTATCCCAAAAAAGCCTTTCCTGAGCGCTGGGAATTCTGATTGTGGCAGATCCTGATGGATCCTGTTGGAATCCCATGGGGAATGTAGGGAATGTGGGGATGGGAACGGGAATATTGGGGAATTCAGGGCACAAACAGCTGGGACTGTATCCCAAAAAAGCCTTCACTGAGCGCTGGGAACGGGAATTCTGATACCGGCGGGTCCTGGGAGTGCTCCAGGTAGGGAATGTGGGGATGGGATTGGGATATTTAGGAATATGGGGATATTCAGGAATGTGGGAATGGGAACACTGTGGAATTCAGGACGCAGAGAGTCCGGAACTGTATCCCAAAAAAGCCTTTATTGAGTGCTGGGAACTCCAAAGGCAGCAGATCCCGATGGATCCGGCTGGATCCCGGCGGAGCCCACTGGATCCTTGTGGGAAGAAGGTCAGGTGTGGGGAATGTGGGACAAAGATGTGGGGATGGGAATGTCAGGAATTCAGCACACAAAGATCTTCGGGATCGTATCCAAACAAAGCCTTTATTGAGCGCAGTAAGTCAGGAAAGCAGCAGATCCCGCTGGATCCGCGTGGATCCCTGTGGATCCCTGTGGGAAGGTCAGGTCAGCTGTGGAGGCACACGGTGCCATTGGAGAGGCGCCAGGGATCCCTCTGGATCCGGCTGGATCCCACCGGCTCCCTGTGGATCAGGGGGAGAGGCGCAGGGAGAGCCAGGGCTGCTGGGGTGGATCCTGCAGGATCCCGGTGGGTCTCACTGGAACCCTGGTGGATTCCAGTGGATCTTGGTGGATCCATCGTGTGTAGAGTCACACAGTGCCGTCGGCACCCAAGGGAAAGAGCCAGGGCTGCTGGGGCTGGATCCAGGTGGATCCCAGGTGGATCCCTGAGGACCCCCATGGTTCCCCCCGGATCCCACTGGATCAGGTGTAGAGTCTGACGGTTCCGTCAGCTCCTGAGGAGAAGAGCCAGGGCTGCTGGGGGTGGATCCAGGTGGAACCGCAGTGGACCCCACTGGAACCCCATGGATCTGGGTGGATCCCAGTGGGTCCCATTGGATCCTGTTGGATCAGGTGTAGAGTCTGACGGTGCCGTCGGCGCCCGAGGAGAAGATCCAGGGCTGCTTGGGGTGGATCCAGGTGGATCCCTGAGGATCCCACTGGAACCCTGGTGGATCCCAGTGGGTCCCAGTGGATCCCGTTGGGTCAGGTGTAGAGTCTGACGGTTCCATCAGCCCCGGAGGAGAAGATCCAGGGCTGCTGGGGGCTGGATCCTGCAGGATCCCGGTGGGTCTCACTGGAACCCCAATGGATCCCAGAGGACCCCAATGGATCCCGGTGGATCCCACTGGATCAGGTGTGGAGGCGCACGGTTCCATCGGCACCCGAGGAGAGGAGCCAGGGCTGCTGGGGTGGATCCTGCAGGATCCCGGTGGATCCCAGAGGACCCCAATGGATCCCGGTGGATCCCGTTGGATCAGGTGCGGAGGCGCACGGTTCCATCAGCACCCGAGGAGAAGATCCAGGGCTGCTGGGGCTGGATCCCACTGGAACCCCATGGATCTGGGTAGATCCAGGTGGATCCCAGGTGGATCCCGTTGGATCAGGTGTAGACGGCACTGGAGGAGAAGAGCCAGGGCTGCTGGGGGTGGATCCAGGTGGAACCCACTGGAACCCCGGTGGATCCCAGTGGGTCCCAGTGGATCCCATTGGATCCTGTCGGATCAGGTGTAGAGTCTGACGGTTCCGTCAGCTCCCGAGGAGAAGATCCAGGGCTGCTGGGGCTGGATCCAGGTGGATCCCAGGTGGATCCCTGAGGACCCCCATGGTTCCCCCCAGATCCCACTGGATCGGGTGTAGAGTCTGACGGTTCCGTCGGCCCCCGAGGAGAAGAGCCAGGGCTGCTGGGGGTGGATCCAGGTGGAACCGCAGTGGACCCCACTGGAACCCCATGGATCTGGGTGGATCCCAGTGGGTCCCAGTGGATCCCGTTGGATCCCGTTGGGTCAGGTGTAGAGTCTGATGGTTCCGTCGGCGCCCGAGGAGAAGAGCCGGGGCTGCTGGGGGTGGATCCTGGTGGATCCCTGAGGATCTCACTGGAACCCTGGAGGATCTTGGTGGATCCCGGTGGGTCCCAGTGGATCCCGTTGGATCCCGTTGGATCAGGTGTAGAGTCTGACGGTTCCGTCAGCCCCAGAGAAGAGCCAGGGCTGCTGGGGGTGGATCCAGGTGGAACCCCAGTGGACCCCACTGGAACCCCATGGATCTGGGTGGATCCCAGTGGGTCCCGGTGGGTCCCAGCGGATCCCAGTGGGTGGATGGATCAGGTGTGGAGTCTGACGGTTCCGTCGGCCCCCGAGGAGAAGATCCAGGGCTGCTGGGGGTGGATCCTGCAGGATCCCCGAGGATCTCACTGGAACCCCAGTGGATCCCAGTGGGTCCCAGTGGATCCCGTTGGATCAGGTGTAGAGTCTGACGGTTCCGTCGGCCCCCGAGGAGAAGATCCAGGGCTGCTAGGGGTGGATCCAGGTGGAACCCTGAGGATCTCACTGGAACCCTGGAGGATCCCAGGGGATCCCTGAGGATCTCACTGGAACCCTGGAGGATCCTGGTGGATCCCGGTGGGTCCCAGTGGGTCCCAGTGGATCCCGTCGGATCAGGTGTAGAGTCTGACGGTTCCGTCGGCCCCCGAGGAGAAGATCCAGGGCTGCTGGGGGTGGATCCAGGTGGATCCCTGAGGATCTCACTGGAACCCTGGAGGATCCCGGTGGATCCCGACGGGGATCCAGGTGGATCCCATTGGATCCTGTCGGGTCAGGTGTAGAGTCTGACGGTTCCATCAGCTCCCGAGGAGAAGATCCAGGGCTGCTGAGGGTGGATCCAGGTGGATCCCTGAGGATCTCACTGGAACCCTGGAGGATCCCGGTGAAACCCTGAGGATCTCTCTGGAACCCTGGAGGATCCCGGTGGATCCCAGTGGGTCCCATTGGATCCCGTTGGATCAGGTGTAGAGTCTGATGGTTCCGTCGGCGCCCGAGGAGAAGATCCAGGGCTGCTGGGGGTGGATCCAGGTGGAACCCACTGGAACCCTGGAGGATCCCGGTGGATCCCAGTGGGTCCCATTGGATCCCGTTGGCTCAGGTGTAGAGTCTGACGGTTCCGTCGGCGCCCGAGGAGAAGATCCAGGGCAGCTGGGGGTGGATCCAGGTGGGTCCCTGAGGATCTCACTGGAACCCTGGAGGATCCTGGTGGATCCCAGTGGATCCCAGTGGATCCCAGTGGATCCCATTGGATCCCGTTGGGTCAGGTGTAGAGTCTGACGGTTCCGTCGGCGCCCGAGGAGAAGAGCCAGGGCTGCTGGGGGTGGAAGGCGACGTCGAGCACGCCGAGGTCCAGGGTGGGCGCGTGGCCCTTGAGCACCTTGAGCGGCACCAGCAGCGCGTTCTGCAGCAGGTCACTGCCACGGGGAGAGAGGGAGAGAGGGGGAAACGGGAATGATGGCACCGGAATGGGAATTCTGACAGTGGGAATGGGAATTCTCACACTGGGAGTGGGAATTGTCTCAATGGAAACGGGAATTCTGACACTGGGAATGGGAATTCTGACACCGGAATGGGAATTCTGACACTGGGAATGGGAATTGTCTCAATGGAAACGGGAATTCTGACACTGGGAATGGGAATTCTGACACCAGAATGGGAATTCTGACACTGGGAATGGGAATTGTCTCAATGGGAATGGGAATTCTGACAGTGGGAATGGGAATTCTGACACTGGGAATGGGAATTGTCTCAATGGAAACGGGAATTCTGACACCAGAATGGGAATTCTGACACTGGGAATGGGAATTGTCTCAATGGAAACGGGAATTCTGACAGTGGGAATGGGAATTCTGACACCGGAATGGGAATTCTGACACTGGGAATGGGAATTGTCTCAATGGAAACAGGAATTCTGACACCAGAATGGGAATTCTGACACTGGGAATGGGAATTGTCTCAATGGGAATGGGAATTCTGACACCGGAATGGGAATTCTGACACTGGGAATGGGAATTCTGACAGTGGGAATGGGAATTCTGACAGTGGGAATGGGAATTGTCTCAATGGAAACGGGAATTCTGACAGTGGGAATGGGAGTTCTGACACTGGGAATGGGAATTCTGACAGTGGGAATGGGAATTGTCTCAATGGAAACGGGAATGATGGCACCGGAATGGGAATTCTGACACTGGGAATGGGAATTCTGACACTGGGAGTGGGAATTCTGACAGTGGGAGTGGGAATTCTGACAGTGGGAGTGGGAATTCTGACACTGGGAGTGGGAATTGTCTCAGTGGGAATGAGAATTCTGACACTGGGAATGGGAATTCTGACACCGGAACGGGAGTTCTGACACTGGGAATGGGAATTGTCTCAATGGAAACGGGAATTCTGACACCAGAATGGGAATTCTGACACTGGAATGGGAATTGTCTCAATGGGAATGGGAATTCTGACACTGGGAATGGGAATTGTCTCAGTGGGAATGGGAATTCTGACACCGGAATGGGAATTCTGACACTGGGAATGGGAATTGTCTCAGTGGGAATGGGAATTCTGACAGCAGAATGGGAATTCTGACACTGGGAATGGGAATGATGGGAGGGGGAATGGGAATTCTCACATTGGGAATGGGAATTCTCCCATTGGGAATGGGAATTCCCACAGGTTTGCCCACTATGGGAGCCCCAGAACTGCTGCTCCCACCCCCGGATCCCAGTGGGAAGGAGCCAATCCCAGATAATTCCAGGGCTCCCCAAAAGCTCCCCAAAAACACCTCTGGACCCCAAGGAGCCCAAAAAGAGGGATCTGATCCTGGAAATCCCACAAATTCCATAAATCCCATCAAACCCGTAAATCCCATAAATAAATTCATCAATCCCATAAATCAATCCCATAAATCCCACAGACGAATCCCATAAATGAATCCCATAAATTCCCATAAATAAATCCTACAAATCTCATAAATAAATCCCATAAATCAATCCCATAAATACATCCCACAAATCCCACAAATAAATCCCGCAAATAAATCCATAAATCCCATAAATAAATCCATAAATCTGATAAATAAAATCCCCTAAGTAAATCCCATAAATCAATCCATAAATCCCAGAAATAAATCCCATAAATTCCCTAAATAAATCCCATATTTCCCCTAAATAATACCATAAATCCCATGACAATTCCCGCTGAATCCCACAAGTGAATCCCATAAATCCCACAGACAATTCCCATCAATCCACAAAATAAATCCCGGTGAATCCCACAGACAAATCCCACAAATCCCGTGACAATTCCCGGTGAATCCCACGAACAAATCCCGTATTTCCCCTAAATAAATCCCGTAAATCCCCTACACAAATCCTGGTGAATCCCACAAACAAATCCCACAAATCCCGTGACAATTCCTGGTGAATCCCACAAACAAATCCCAAAAATCCCCTAAATAAATCCCGTAAATCCCCTGACAATTCCCGGTGAATCCCACAAGTGAATCCCATAAATCCCACAGACAATTCCCATCAATCCCCAAAATAAATCCCGGTGAATCCCACAAACAAATCCCACAAATCCCCCAAACAAATCCCACAAATCCCGTGACAATTCCTGGTGAATCCCACAAACAAATCCCACAAATCCCCTAAATAAATCCCACAAATCCCGTGACAATTCCCAGTGAATCCCACAAACAATTCCTATAAATCCCCTAATTAAATCCGGTGACAATTCCCGGTGAATCCCACAGACAAATCCCACAAATCCCGTGACAATTCCCGGTGAATCCCACAGACAAATCCCACAAATCCCCCGTGCCAATTCCCGGTGAACGCCGTGCCAGTTCCGCACTTGTAGACCATGCCGTGGCAGACGATGACGGAGCCGTCGTCGGAGCCGGAGGCGAACAGGGGGTAGCGGCGGTGGAACGCCACCGAGCGCACGGCGCGGCCGTGGTGCCTGCCGGGGCGAGGGAAAAGTGGGAATCAGGACGGGGAAAAACAACGGGAAAAACACCGGGAATTAGCAGCGGGAAAAACGGGAATTCCCGCTGGGAAAAACAACGGGAAAATGGGAATCAGAACTGTGGAAAACGGGAATCAGAACAGAGAAACGCGGGAATCAGCAGGAGGAAAGCAACAGGAAAATGGGAATTAGCAATGGGAAAAACGGGAATCGGAGCTGGGAAAACAACAGGGAAAACGGGAATCAGAACAGGGAAAGATGGGAATCAGAGCCGGGAAAGCAACAGGGAAAACGGGAATCAGAACAGGGAAAGTAACGGGAAAAACAATGGGAAAAATGGGAATCAGCACCGGGAAAAACACCGGGAAAAATGGGACTCACCACTGGGATAAACACTGGGATAAACACCAGGAAAAAAACAGGAATCAGAGCTGGGAAAAATGGGAATCAGCAAAGGGATAGCACACTGGGAAAATTGGGAATTAGTGCCAGGATAAACACCAGGAAAAACGGGAATCAGCACCATGAAAATGGGAATCAGCACCAGGAAAACGGGAATCAGCACCGTGGAAAACACCGGGATAGACACCGGGTAAAACGAGAATTAGAGCCAGGAAAAACACTGGGAAAAACACCGGGATAGACACCGGGTAAAACGGGAATTAGAGCCAGGAAAAACACTGGGAAAAACACCGGGATAGACACTGGGAAAACGGGAATCAGCAATGGGAAAAACAATGGGGAAAACGGGAATTAGCACGGGGAAAAATGGGAATCAGAGCCAGGAAAACACAGGAATCAGCAACAGGATAAAACAGTGGGAAAAACGGGAATTAGAGCCCAGGATAGACACCGGAAAGGACACCAGGAATCAAAAATGGGAAAAAAAAAACAAAAATGGGAATTAGGGCCCGGGGAATGGGAACCAACACTGGGAAAACGGGATGGGCACGGGGAGCCCAGGACTCACCTGAGCAGCCGGTAGGGCCGCGTGGACAGGTCCAGGTCAAACCAGGCCAGCTTGCTGTCGTAGCTGCCGCAGATGACGTTGTCCCCTGCGGAACAACGCCGGGATCAGCGGGGGATCCCCCTCAGGATTCCCACCGGGAATCCGTCCCCCCATTCCCGGGGGGGATCCCGCACCTCCGGGGTGCACGGCCATGCTGGAGATCCACTGGCAGTTGCTCTGCAGCTTCTTGGTGAGCTCCTGGCGCAGCAGGTTGTAGACGCGCACGGAGCGCTGCGAGGCCACCAGGAAGTAGGGCCGCAGCGGGTGGAAGCGCACGCACTGGATCATGCCGGGGCTCCTCCGGAACGGGTCCTGGCTCCAGCGCCGGCTGCTCTGGTGGATCAGCACCTGCCGCCCGCCGGGGTTCCGCACCACCGACGCCCAGTAGTCGCCCTTGCCGTGCCACGTCACCTGCGTCACCGGCTGGGAACGGCAAAGAGAAAGGAAAATGGGATGCAGGCGGGATCCTGATCTTCTGGATCATCCCGGAGCTCCTCAGGATGGGAATGCGAATGGGATTGGGATTGGGATCCGGGTGAGATCCCAAAATCCCGACCCTCCGGATCATCCCCGAGCTCCTCAAGGTGGGATTGAGATGGAAATCCAAGTGAGATCCCAAAATCCCGACCCTCTGCATCAACACTGACGCCCAGTAGTCGCCCTTGCCGTGCCGCGTCACCTGCGTCGCCGGCTGGGAACGGGAATGGGATCAGGAATGGGATCCAGGTGAGATCCCAAAATCCCGACCCTCTGGATCATCCCCGAGCTCCTCAAGGTGGGATTGAGATGGAAATCCGAGTGAGATCCCAAAATCCCGACCCTCTGCATCACCACCGACGCCCGGTAGTCGCCCTTGCCGTGCCACGTCACCTGCGTCACCGGCTGGGCATGGAAATGGGATCAGAAACGGGATCAGGAACGGGATCTGGGTCAGATCCGAAATCCCGACCCCCTGGATCACCATGGAGACCCTGGTTGTGCCACGTCACCTGCCTCACCAGCTGGGAATGGAATGGGATCGGGAATGGGATCCGGGTCAGATCCCAGAATCCCGACCCTCTGGATCACCACGAGGGCCCAGGAATTGCCCTGGCCATGGCCTATCATCTGTGTCACTGGCTGGGAATGGAATGGGAATGGGAATTGGGTCAGATCCCGAAATCCCGACCCTCTGGATCAACATCAGGGCCCAGTAGTCGCCCGTGCCGTGCCACGTCACCTGTGTCACCGGCTGGGAATGCAATGGGATTGGGATATTGGTCAGATGCCAAAATCCCAACCCTGGCTGTGCCACATCACCTGCGTCACCGGCTGGGAATGCAATGGGAACGGGATATTGGTCAGATCCCAAAATCCCAACCCTGGCTGTGCCACGTCACCTGTGTCACGGGCTGGCAATGGAATGGGATTGGGATCCGGGTCAGATCCCGAAATCCCGACCCTCTGGATCATCCTGGAGCTGCCCAAGCTGGCAGTGGGAACAGGAACAGCAATGCGATCGGGATCCGGGTCAGATCCCAAAATCCCGACCCTCTGGATCATCCCGGAGCTGCCCAAGCTGGCAGTGGAAACAGGAACAGCAATGCGATCGGGATCCGGGTCAGATCCCGAAATCCCGACCCTCTGGATCACCACTGGGGCACAGGAATTGCCCTGGCCACGGCGTATCAACTGTGTCACCGGCTGGGAACAGGAATGGGATTGGGATCGGGATCCGGGTCAGATCCCAAGATCCCGACCCCCTGGATCACCACCAAGGCTCAGTAACCACCCTGGCTGTGCCAGGTCACCTGTGTCACCGGCTGGGAATGCAATGGGAATGGGATTGGGAGCTGGGCGAGATCCTGAGATCCCGACCCTCTGGATCATCCCAGAGCTCCTCAAGGTGGGAACAGCTTCAGAATCCAGGTGAGATCCCGAAATCCCGACCCTCTGGATCAACACCGGGGCACAGGAATTGCCCTGGCTGTGCCACGTCACCTGCGTCACCGGCTGGGAATGGGAATGAGAAAGGAATGGGAGATCCCGACCCTCTGGATCATCCCAGAGCTCCTTGGGGTGGAAATGGGATTGGGATTGGGATCCAGGTGAGATCCCGAGATCCCAATCTTCTGGATCACCACCGAGGCTTAGGAATTGCCCCGGCTGTGCCACGCCACCTGCGTCACCGGGCTGGAATGGGAATGGGATCTGGGTGAGATCCCAAGATCCTGATCTTCTGCATCATCCCAGTGCTCCTCAGGACGGGGGTGGGATTGGGAACAGGAATGGGGTGCGGGTCAGATCCCGAAATCCCAACCCTCTGGATCACCAACAAGGCCCAGGAATCGCCCTTGCCGCGCCACGTCACCCGCGTCGCTGCCTGGAACAGGATCGGGCACGGGATCCAGGTGAGATCCCAAGATCCCGACCCTCTGCACCATCCCAGATGTCCTCGGGGTGGGAATGGAATGGGATTGGGATCTGGGTGAGATCCCAAAATCCCGACCCTCTGGATCATCGTGGAGGCCCAGGAATAGCCTTGGCCACGCCACGTCACCCGCGTCACCGGCTGGGAATGGAAGGAGATCCTGGGAATGCCGATCCCACCCAAATCCCAGGAATGCTGATCCCACCCAGATCCCGGGAATGCCGATCCCACCCAAATCCCAGGAATGCCGATCCTACCCAGATCCCAGGAATGCTGATCCTACCCAGATCCCGGGAATGCCGATCCTACCCAGATCCCAGGAATGCCGATCCTACCCAGATCCCGGGAATGCCGATCCCACCCAGATCCCGGGAATGCTGACCCCACTCAGATCCCGGGAATGCTGATCCTACCCAGATCCCAGGAATGCTGATCACACCCAAAGCCTGGGAATGCTGATCCTACCCAGATCCTGGGAATGCCGATCACACCCAAATCCCAGGAATGCCGATCCCACCCAAATCCCAGGAATGCCAATCCTACCCAGATCCTGGGAATGCCGATCCCACCCAGATCCTGGGAATGCTGATCCCACCCAGATCCCGGGAATGCTGATCCCACCCAGATCCCAGGAATGCCGATCCCACCCAGATCCCAGGAATGCCAATCCTACCCAGATCCCAGGAATGCTGATCCTACCCAGATCCCGGGAATGCCGATCCTACCCAGATCCCAGGAATGCCGATCACACCCAAATCCCAGGAATGCCGATTCCACCCGCACCCTGGGAATGCTGATCACACCCAAATCCCAGGAATGCTGATCCTACCCAGATCCCAGGAATGCCGATCACACCCAAAGCCTGGGAATGCCGATCCCACCCAGATCCCGGGAATGCTGATCCCACTCAGATCCTGGGAATGCTGATCCCACCCAAAGCCTGGGAATGCTGATCCCACCCAGATCCTGGGAATGCTGATCCTACCCAGATCCCAGGAATGGTGATCCCACCCAAAGCCTGGGAATGCCGATCCTACCCAGATCCCAGGAATGCTGATCCTACCCAGATCCCAGGAATGCCGATCCCACCCAGATCCCAGGAATGCTGATCCTACCCAGATCCCAGGAATGCCGATCCCACCCAGATCCCGGGAATGCCGATTCCACCCGCACCCTGGGAATGCTGATCACACCCAAATCCCAGGAATGCTGATCCTACCCAGATCCCAAGAACAATGATCCCACCCAGATCCTGGGAATGCTGATCCCAGCCAGATCCCAGGAATGCTGATCCCACCCAGATCCCAAGAACATTGATCCCACCTGGATCCCGAAAATGCTGATACCACCCAGATCCTGGGAATGCCGATCCCACCCAGATCCCAGGAATGCCAATCCCAGCCAGATCCCAAAAACATCGATCCCACCTGGATCCCGAAAATGCTGATCCCACCCAGATCCTGGGAATGCTGATCCCACCCAGATCCCAGGAATGCTGATCTCACCCGAATCCTGGGAACGCTGATCCCAAAAATGCCAATCCCACCTGGATCGTGGGAATGCCGATCCCACCCAGATCCTGGGAATGCCGATCCCACCCAGATCCTGGGAATGCTGATCCCATCTGGATCCCAAGAACACCGATCCCATCCAGATCCAGGGAATGCCGATCCCACCCAGATCCTGGGAATGCCGATCCCACCCAGGTCCAGGGAATGCCGATCCCACCCAGATCCTGGGAATGCCGATCCTAGCCAGATCCCAAGAACACTGATCCCAGCCGGATCCAGGGAATGCCGATCCCACCCAGATCCTGGGAATGCTGATCCCATCTGGATCCCAAGAGCACCGATCCCACCCAGATCCAGGGAATGCCGATCCCACCCAGATACCAGGAATGCTGATCCCACACAAATCCCGGGAATGCTGATCCCACCCGAATCCTGGAATGCCGATTCCAGCCGTATCCCAGGAATTCTGATCCCAGCTGGATCCCAGGAATTCTGATCCCACCCGTATCCCGGGAATGCCGATCCCACCCAGATCCCAAGAACACCGGTCCCAGCCGTATCCCGGGAAGGCGGGTCGCACCTTGCCGTGCTGCACCGTGAGGCGGACGCCCCTGGCGCGCTCCTCGGCGCCGGCCGGCTCCCAGCGCACCGGCTGCGGCCGCTCCTCCTCCAGCGCCTGCCACGAGTCCAGCAGCTGATCCGTGCCCGACACCAGCAGCCGGTCCCCCAGGCACGGGTTCACCAGCAGCACCTGCTCGTCCCTGGAACGGGAAACGCGGGATCAGGGAATCCTATAGGATCAGGGAATCCTCTGGGATCAGGGAATTCCCTGCCAGCAGCACCTGCTCATCCCTGGAACGGGAAACGCGGGATCAGGGAATCCTATAGGATCAGGGAATCCTCTGGGATCAGGGAACCCTCCCCAGGAGCACCTGCTCGTCCCTGGGGAACGGGAAACGCGGGATCAGGGAATTCTCTGGGATCAGGGGGAACCCTCTGGGATCAGGGAACTCCCTGCCAGGAGCACCTGCTCGTCCCTGGGGAATGGGGAACGCGGGGTCAGGGGGAAACCTGGGATCAGGGGGAACCCTCTGGGATCAGGGAACCCAGCCCAGGAGCACCTGCTCGTCCCTGGGGAACGGGAAACGAGGGATCAGGGAATTCTCTGGGATCAGGGGGAACCCTCTGGGATCAGGGAATTCCTCTGGGATCAGGGAACCCTCCCCAGCAGCACCTGCTCGTCCCTGGGAATGGGGAACGCGGGATCAGGGGGAAACCTGGGATCAGGGAACCCTCTGGGATCAGGGAATTCCCTCCCCAGGAGCACCTGCTCATCCCTGGGAAATGGGAAACGCGGGATCAGGGAATTCTCTGGGATCAGGGGGAACCCTCTGGGATCAGGGAATTCCCTGCCAGGAGCACCTGCTCATCCCTGGGAACAGGAAACGCGGGATCAGGGAATCCTATGGGATCAGGGGGAACCCTCTGGGATCAGGGAACCCTCCCCAGGAACACCTGCTCATCCCTGGGGAACGGGAAACTCGGGATCAGGGAATTCTCTGGGATCAGGGGGAACCCTCTGGGATCAGCGAACCCTGCCCAGGAGCACCTGCTCATCCCTGGGGAATGGGAAACTCGGGATCAGGGAATCCTCTGGGATCAGGGAATTCTCTGGGATCAGGGAACCCTCCCCAGGAGCACCTGCTCATCCCTGGGGAATGGGAAACTCGGGATTAGGGAATCTTCTGGGATCAGGGAATTCCTCTGGGATCAGGGAAACCATCCCAGGAGCACCTGCTCGTCCCTGGGAATGGGGAATGCGGGATCAGGGGGAAACCTGGGATCAGGGAATTCCCTGCCAGGAGCACCTGCTCATCCCTGGAATGGGAAACACGGGATCAGGGAATCCTATAGGATCAGGGAATCCTCTGGGATCAGGGAACCCTCCCCAGGAGCACCTGCTCGTCCCTGGGAACGGGAAACGCGGGATTGGGGGGAAACCTGGGATCAGGGGACCCTCTGGGATCAGGGAACCCTCTGGGATCAGGGAATTCCCTGCCAGGAGCACCTGCTCGTCCCTGGGAATGGGAAACGCGGGATCAGGGAATCCTATGGGATCAGGGAATCCTCTGGGATCAGGGAACCCTCTGGGATCAGGGACCCCTCCCCAGGAGCACCTGCTCGTCCCTGGGGAACGGGAAACTCGGGATCAGGGAATCCTCTGGGATCAGGGAATTCTCTGGGATCAGGGGGAATCCTCTGGGATCATGGAACCCTGCCCAGGAGCACCTGCTCGTCCCTGGGAATGGGGAACACGGGATCAGGGGGAAACCTGGGATCAGGGGGAATCCTCTGGGATCAGAGAATCCTCTGGGATCAGGGAACCCTCCCCAGGAGCACCTGCTCGTCCCTGGGAATGGGGAACGCGGGATCAGGGGGAAACCTGGGATCAGGGAATCCTCTGGGATCAGGGGGAATCCTCTGGGATCAGGGAATTCCCTGCCAGGAGCACCTGCTCGTCCCTGGAATGGGGAACGCGGGATCAGGGGGAAACCTGGGATCAGGGAATCCTCTGGGATCAGGGAATCCTCCCCAGGAGCACCTGCTCGTCCCTGGGAATGGGAAACGCGGGATCGGGGGGAAACCTGGGATCAGGGAATCCTCTGGGATCAGGGAATTCCCTGCCAGGAGCACCTGCTCGTCCCTGGGGAATGGGAAACTCGGGATTAGGGAATCCTCTGGGATCAGAGGGAATCCTCTGGGATCAGGGGGAACCCTCTGGGATCAGGGAACCCTCCCCAGGAGCACCTGCTCATCCCTGGGAATGGGGAACGCGGGATCAGGGGGAAACCTGGGATCAGGGAATCCTCTGGGATCAGGGGGAATCCTCTGGGATCAGGGAACCCTCCCCAGGAGCACCTGCTCGTCCCTGGGAAATGGGGAACTCTATGGGATCAGGGAATCCTCTGGGATCAGGGAATTCCCTGCCAGGAGCACCTGCTTGTCCCTGGGGAATGGGAAACTCGGGATCAGGGAATTCTCTGGGATCAGGGGGAATCCTCTGGGATCATGGAACCCTGCCCAGGAGCACCTGCTCGTCCGTGGGGAATGGGAAATCTGGGATCAAGGGGAATCCTCTGGGACCAGGGAATTCCTCTGGGATCAGGGAAACCATCCCAGGAGCACCTGCTCGTCCCTGGGGAATGGGGAACGCGGGATCAGGGGGAAACCTGGGATCAGGGAATTCTCTGGGATCGGGGGAACCCTCTGGGATCAGGGAATTCCCTGCCAGGAGCACCTGCTCATCCCTGGGGAACGGGAAACGCGGGATCAGGGAATCCTATGGGATCAGGGGGAACCCTCTGGGATCAGGGAACCCTCCCCAGGAGCACCTGCTCGTCCCTGGGAATGGGGAACGCGGGGTCGGGGGGAAATCTGGGATCAGGGAACCCTCTGGGATCAGAGAACCCAGCCCAGGAGCACCTGCTCCTCCCTGGGGAACGGGAAACTCGGGATCAGGGGGAAACCTGGGATCAGGGAACCCTCTGGGATCAGGGAACCCTCTGGGATCAGGGAACCCTCTGGGATCAGGGAACCCTGCCCAGGAGCACCTGCTCATCCCTGGGAATGGGGAACGCGGGATCAGGGGGAAACCTGGGATCAGGGAACCCTCTGGGATCAGGGAACCCTCCCCAGCACACCTGCTCGTCCGTGGGGAATGGGAAACGCGGGGTCGGGGGGAAACCTGGGATCAGGGAATCCTCTGGGATCAGGGAATTCCCTGCCAGGAGCACCTGCTCGTCCCTGGGAAATGGGGAACGCGGGATCAGGGGGAAATCTGGGATCAGGGGGAATCCTCTGGGATCAGGGAACCCTCTGGGATCAGGGAACCCTCTGGGATCAGGGAATTCCCTGCCAGGAGCACCTGCTCGTCCCTGGGGAACGGGAAACGCGGGATCAGGGAATTCTCTGGGATCAGGGGGAACCCTCTGGGATCAGGGGGAACCCTCTGGGATCAGCGAACCCTCCCCAGGAGCACCTGCTCATCCCTGGGAAATGGGAAACGCGGGATCAGGGAATCCTCTGGGATCAGGGGGAACCCTCTGGGATCAGGGAACCCTGCCCAGGAGCACCTGCTCGTCCCTGGGGAATGGGAAACTCGGGATCAGGGAATCCTCTGGGATCAGGGGGAATCCTCTGGGATCAGGGAACCCTCTGGGATCAGGGAACCCTCTGGGATCAGGGAATTCCCTGCCAGGAGCACCTGCTCGTCCCTGGGGAACGGGAAACGCGGGATCAGGGAATTCTCTGGGATCAGGGGGAACCCTCTGGGATCAGGGGGAACCCTCTGGGATCAGCGAACCCTCCCCAGGAGCACCTGCTCATCCCTGGGAAATGGGAAACGCGGGATCAGGGAATCCTCTGGGATCAGGGGGAACCCTCTGGGATCAGGGAACCCTGCCCAGGAGCACCTGCTCGTCCCTGGGGAATGGGAAACTCGGGATCAGGGAATCCTCTGGGATCAGGGGGAATCCTCTGGGATCAGGGAACCCTCTGGGATCAGGGAACCCTCTGGGATCAGGGAACCCAGCCCAGGAGCACCTGCTCGTCCCTGGGGAATGGGGAACACGGGATCAGGGGGAAATCTGGGATCAGGGAATCCTCTGGGATCAGGGGGAACCCTCTGGGATCAGGGAACCCTCTGGGATCAGGGAATTCCCTGCCAGGAGCACCTGCTCATCCCTGGAATGGGAAACACGGGATCAGGGAACCCTCTGGGATCAGGGAACCCTCCCCAGGAGCACCTGCTCGTCTCTGGGGAACGGGAAACTCGGGATCAGGGGGAAACCTGGGATCAGGGGGAACCCTCTGGGATCAGGGAACCCTGCCCAGGAGCACCTGCTCGTCCGTGGGGAATGGGAAATCTGGGATCAAGGGGAATCCTCTGGGATCAGGGAATTCCTCTGGGATCAGGGAAACCATCCCAGGAGCACCTGTTCAACCTTGGGAACGGGAAACAGGGGATCAGGGAATCCTACGGGATCAGGGAATTCCCCCCAGGAGCAGCTGCTCATCCCTGGGAATGAGAAATTTGGGATCAGGGAATCCTCTGGGATCAAGGAATCCTCCCCAGGAGCACCTGCTCATTCCTAAAGAATCTGAGATCAGGGGAAATCCTGGGATCAAGGAATCCTCCCCAGGAGCTCATCCCTAGGGAATGGGATCAAGGGAGATCTGGGATCAGGGAACCCTCCTGTGGGACAGGATCAGGACTGGGCTGCTCCAGACTCCAGGCACGGAATGAACTCTGGCAGAGCATCTGGGATCTCCAGAGAAAAACCAGGAATGATCCTGGGGGAAGGATCCCTGGCAACTCGCTCAGTAATGGGACTGGGATTCCAGGGAAATCTGGGAATGATCCCTGGGGATGATCCCTGGGGCACTCACACGGCCACCAGGCAGATGTTGGGGCTGGAATTCCAGGGAAATCTGGGAATGTGGGAATGCTCCCGGGACACTCACACGGCCACGAGGCAGATGGAGGGGTTGGGGTTCCAGGGAATGATCCCAGGGAAATCTGGGAATGTGGGAATGCTCCCGGGACACTCACACGGCCACGGCCACCAGGCAGATGGAGGGGTTGGGGTTCCAGGGAAATCTGGGAATGTGGGAATGCTCCCAGGACACTCACACGGCCACGGCCACGAGGCAGATGGAGGGGCTGGAATTCCAGGGCAATCTGGGAATGTGGGAATGCTCCCGGGACACTCACACAGCCACGGCCACCAGGCCGATGGAGGGGTTGGGGTTGCAGAGAATGATCCCAGGGAAATCTGGGAATGTGGGAATGCTCCCAGGACACTCACACGGCCACGAGGCAGATGGAGGGGTTGGGAATGATCCCAGGGAAATTTGGGAATGTGGGAATGCTCCCGGGACACTCACACGGCCACCAGGCAGATGGAGGGGTTGGGGTTCCAGGGAATGATCCCAGGGCAATCTGGGAATGTGGGAATGTCCCAGGACACTCACACGGCCACGAGGCAGATGGAGGGGTTGGGAATGATCCCAGGGAAATCTGGGAATGTGGGAATGTCCCAGGACACTCACACGGCCACGAGGCAGATGGAGGGGTTGGGGTTCCAATGATCCCAGGGAAATCTGGGAATGTGGGAATGCTCCCGGGGCACTCACACGGCCACGAGGCAGATGGAGGGGTTGGGGTTCCAGGGAAATCTGGGAATCTGGGAATGTGGGAATGCTCCCAGGACACTCACATGGCCACGAGGCAGATGGAGGGGTTGGGAATGCTCCCAGGGAAATCTGGGAATGTGGGAATGTCCCAGGACACTCACACGGCCACGGCCACCAGGCAGATGGAGGGGTTGGGGTTCCAGGGAAATCTGGGAATGTGGGAATGCTCCCGGGACACTCACACGGCCACGGCCACCAGGCAGATGGAGGGGTTGGGAATGCTCCCAGGAAAATCTGGGAATGTGGGAATGTCCCGGGACACTCACACGGCCACGGCCACCAGGCAGATGGAGGGGTTGGGAATGATCCCAGGGAAATCTGGGAATGTGGGAATGTCCCAGGACACTCACACGGCCACGGCCACCAGGCAGATGGAGGGGTTGGGGTTCCAGGGAAATCTGGGAATGTGGGAATGTCCCAGGACACTCACACGGCCACGGCCACCAGGCAGATGGAGGGGTTGGGGTTCCAGGGAAATTTGGGAATCTGGGCATGTGGGAATGCTCCCGGGACACTCACACGGCCACGGCCACCAGGCAGATGGAGGGGTTGGGGTTCCAGGGAAATTTGGGAATGCGGGAATGCTCCCAGGGAAATCTGGGAATGTGGGAATGTCGCAGGACACTCACACGGCCACGGCCACCAGGCAGATGGAGGGGTTGGGGTTCCAGGGAAATTTGGGAATGCGGGAATGCTCCCAGGGAAATTTGGGAATGTGGGAATGCTCCCGGGGCACTCACACGGCCACGGCGACGAGGCAGATGGAGGGGTTGGGGTTCCAGGCCACGCTCTTGACCACGGATCCGACGGGCAGCGTGCGCAGGCAGCGCGCAGAGCTCACCTCCCAGAAACGCACCGTGCCGTCATCCGAGCCTGTGCGCGGAAACAACGGGGTAACAGCGGGGAAACAGCGGGGAAACAACGGGATAACAACGGGGTAACAGCGGGGTAACAGTGGGGTAACAATGGGATAACAGCGGGGTAACAACGGGGTAACAACGGGGTAACAGCGGGGGTAACAACGGGGTAACAGCGGGGGTAACAACGGGGTAACAACGGGGTAACAGCGGGGGTAACAACGGGGTAACAGCGGGGCAACAACGGGGTAACAGCGGGGCAATAACGGGGCAACAACGGGGAAACAGCGGGGGTAACAACGGGGTAACAACGGGGCAATAACGGGGCAACAACAGGGAAACAACGGGGAAACAGCGGGATAACAACGGGATAACAACGGGATAACAACGGGGTAACAGCGGGATAACAACGGGGCAACAACGGGGCATCAACGGGATAACAACAGGGTAACAGCGGGGCAACAACGGGGCAACGACAGGGTAACAGCAGGGAAACAGCAGGGTAACAGCGGGGGTAACAACGGGGTAACAGCAGGGTAAGGAGATAATGGGATAATGGGAATGGGACAATGGGGATGAAATGGGACGATGGGATAACGGGATAGGATAATGGGAATGGGACAATGGGATAATGGGGGTAGGATAATGGGATAAGGGGAATGGGATTAGGAATGAGATATTAGGATAATGGGGATGGGATAATGGGAATGGGGATGGAATTCCTGGGAATGGCGATGGGGATGGGATAATGGGAATGGGATAATGGGAATAAAGTAGGGATGAGATGGGAATGGAATAATGGCAATGAGATGGGAATGGGATAACGGGAATGGGATAACGGGAATGGGATTAGGATTGAGAATAGGAATGGGATATTGGGATAATGGGAATGGGATAATGGCAATGGGATAATGGGATTGGGAATGGGATAACGAATGGGACTGGGACTCCAGAGCATCTGGAAAAGCTCCGGAGTTTTCCGGAGGCACCGCAGGGCGGGGCCAATCCCGGGATCCTTCCCTGCAGCCGAGGTTGGGATTTTCCAGTGGGAAAAGCCCCGATCCCAACCCCGGCCCCGGAGCAGCTCCGGGTGGATCTGGGCTGTGGATCCATGGGATTTATCCTGGGAATTCCCAATCCAGGGGCAGATCCGTACCTGACACCAACCACTGCCCGCTGGGGGAGACGCTGATGGTCCGCACCAGGCTGGAATGGCCGCGGTAAATCTGGGAGAAAAAACGGGAATGAGGGAGAATCCCAAATCCCAGGAGCTCCCTGGGAGCCTCCGGGAGCTGCTCCGGAATCCTCGGGAAGGGAGGAGGAATTTGGGATTTTGGGAAGGGAGGAGGAATTTGGGATTTTGGGAAGGGAGGAGGAATTTGGGATCTGGAGGGAGCACGGCCAAGGCCACCCCATCCCACATCCACAGGGATGGGAATTCCAGGGAATGGGGATTCCAGACCAGAATTCCAGCCCTTTCCAGGGGAATATTCTTGAAAATCCCAGCGTGAGGCTGTTCCCTGGGAGCAGATCCCACCGTGGATCCCCCTGGATCCCCTCAATCCCACTTTTCTCTGGGATGAGCTCCAACAGCTCCCTCAGGCACTCCCAGGAATCCCCTCATTCCCATTCCCAACCACGAACCCACCAAATCCCTGTTTGCCCCAAAATTCCAAGGGAATATTCCCAAAAATCCCAACCTGAGGCCATTCCCTGGGTCCTGTCCCATTCCCTGGGAGCAGATCCCGCCCTGGATCCCCCTGGATCCCCTCAATCCCACTTTTCTCTGGGATGAGCCCCCCCAAATCCCTTGGCTGCTCCTGGGATCTCCCCCCTTCCCGTTCCCACCAAATGCCTGTTTGCCCCAAATTCCAGGGAAATATTCCCAAAAATCCCAACCTGTGGCCATTCCTCAGGTCCTGCCCCTGTTCCCTGGGAGCAGATCCCACCCTGGATCCCCCTGGATCCCTTCAATCCCACTTTTCTCTGGGATGGGCCCCCCAGCTCCCTCAGCCTCTCCCGGGAAGTTCTCCGGAGCCATTCCCAAAAATGCCAGGAAAGGGGGAAAAATCCCAGCCTCATTTTCCAGGGATCCCCAGGAACATTTCCAGGACGTGCAGGAATTCCAGCTGGGATTGGTGGCCCCTTTTCCCAGCTTCTCCCAGGAATCCATGTCTCCATCCCTGCCCTGCTTCCCGGACCCCAAATCCCAAAATTCCACCAAATTCCAAGGGAATATTCCCAAAAATCCCAACCTGAGGCCATTCCCTGGGTCCTGTCCCATCCCCTGGGAGCAGATCCCGCCCTGGATCCCCCTGGATCCCCTCAATCCCACTTTTCTCTGGGATGAGCCCCCCCAAATCCCTTGGCTGCTCCTGGGATCTCCCCCCTTCCCGTTCCCACCAATTGCCTGTTTGCCCCAAATTCCAGGGAAATATTCCCAAAAATCCCAACCTGTGGCCATTCCCCGGGTCCTGTCCATGTTCCCTGGGAGCAGATCCCACCCTGGATCCTCCTGGATCCCTTCAATCCCACTTTTCTCTGGGATGATCCCCCCACTGTTCCCTCAGCCTCTCCCGAGAACTCCCCCATTCCCATTCCCACCAAATCCCTGTGTGCCCCAAATTCCAGCTGGAATATCCCAAAAATCCCCCTCACCAGAGCCTGGGTGGTGGGGAATGGCTGCAGATCCCTCGGCCGGGGCAGTTTGGGGATGAGATCCTCGGGATCCACGTTGACCTGCGGGACGGACACCACACCAACAATCCCAGCTGCTCCCCACCCTCCGGCCGGGAATTCCGGCACTCCCGACCCGACATTCCCGGTTTTTTAGCGGGATCAGGGGTGCGCACCCTCATTTTGCGCTGGCGGGGGCAGAGGTAGAGGTCGAGGCAGCGCTCGAAGCGCTCGTGGATGAAGCGCGGGTAGGCGGGCACGGCGCGCAGGCTCGGGAAGCGCCGCGGGACAAAGTTCAGGCGCCGCTCCGACGGCTCCTGCTGCTGCCAGGCCAGCTCCTGACGGGAAAACAACGGGAATGTGGGAATGATAGTGGGATAGTAGGGAATGGGATAATGGGGATAATGGGGATGGGAATGGGAAACAATGGGGAATGGAGAAAGGGAAGCGCCGCGGGAGGAAGGCCAGGCGCCGCTCCCACGGCTCCTGCTGCTGCCAGGCCAGCTCCTGACGGGAAAACAACAACAACGGGAATGTGGGATCAATGGGATAATGGGGAATGGGATAATGATAATGGGGAATGGGAATGGGGAACAATGGGGAATGGGGAATGGGAAGCGCCGCGGGACAAAGTTCAGGCGCCGCTCCGACGGCTCCTGCTGCTGCCAGGCCAGCTCCTGACGGGAAAACAACGGGAATGTGGGAATGATGGTGGGATAGTGGGGAATGGGATAATGATAATGGGGATGGGATAATGGGGATGGGAAATGGGGAATGGGGAATGGGAAGCGCCGCGGGAGGAACACCAGGTGCCGCTCCGATGGCTCCTGCTGCTGCCAGGCCAGCTCCTGACGGGAGATAACAACAATGGGAATGTGGGAATGAGGGTGGGATAGTGGGGATTGGGATAATGGGGATAATGGGGATGGGATAATGGGGATGGGAATGGGAAACGGGGAATGGGGAATGGGAAGCGCCGCGGGACAAAGTTCAGGCGCCGCTCCGACGGCTCCTGCTGCTGCCAGGCCAGCTCCTGACGGGATAACAACAACAACGGGAATGTGGGAATGACGGTGGGATAGTGGGGAATGGGATAATGGGGATAATGGGGATGGGAATGGGGAACAATGGGGAATGGGGAATGGGAAGCGCCGCGGGAGGAACGCCAGGCGCCGCTCCGACGGCTCCTGCTGCTGCCAGGCCAGCTCCTGACGGGAAAACAACGGGAATGTGGGAATGATGGTGGGATAGTGGGGATTGGGATAATGATAATGGGGATGGGAATGGGAAACCATGGGGAATGGGGAATGGGAAGCGCCGCGGGAGGAAGGCCAGGCGCCGCTCCGACGGCTCCTGCTGCTGCCAGGCCAGCTCCTGACAGGATAACAACAACGGGAATGTGGGAATGATGGTGGGATAGTGGGGATTGGGATAATGGGGATAATGGGGATGGGAATGGGGAACAATGGGGAATGGGGAATGGGAAGTGCCGCGGGACAAAGTTCAGGCGCCGCTCCGACGGCTCCTGCTGCTGCCAGGCCAGCTCCTGCCGGGAAAACAATGGGAATGTGGGAATGATGGGATAATGGGGAATGGGAATGGGGACTGGGATAATGATAATGGGGATGAAAAATGGGGAATGGGGAATGGGAAGCGCCGCGGGAGGAACGCCAGGCGCCGCTCCGATGGCTCCTGCTGCTGCCAGGCCAGCTCCTGATGGGAGATAACAACAATGGGAATGTGGGAATGATGGTGGGATAGTGGGGAATGGGATAATGATAATGGAGATGGGAATGGGAAACAATGGGGAATGGGGAATGGGAAGCGCCGCGGGAGGAACGCCAGGCGCCGCTCCGACGGCTCCTGCTGCTGCCAGGCCAGCTCCTGACGGGAAAACAACGGGAATGTGGGAATGATGGTGGGATAGTGGGGATTGGGATAATGATAATGGGGATGGGATAATGGGAAGCGGGGAATGGGGAATGGGAAGCGCCGCAGGACGAAGTTCAGGCGCCGCTCCCACGGCTCCTGCTGCTGCCAGGCCAGCTCCTGACGGGATAACAACAACAACGGGATAATGGGATTGATGGGAATAATGGGATAATGGGGAATGGGGATGGGGAATGGGAACGGGGATGAGAAAATGACAATGGGATAATGGGAATGGGACAATGGGATACTGGGAATGGGAAACGGGAAAGGAGAATGGGGATGGGATAATGGGAATGGGGGAACAGGACAATGTGATAGTGAGAATGGGGATGTGATAATGGCAATTGGGATGGGATAATGGGAATGGGATAATGGGAATGGGATAATGGGAATGGGATAATGGGAATGTGGGGAACGGGATAATGGGTATGGGGAATGGGGTAATGGGAATGGGGATGGGGGAAGGGGAAAAATGGAAATAGGGGATAGGGATGGGAATCAGGAATGGGGAATGGGAAAAATGGGGACGGAAATGGGAAAATGGGAATGGGGATGGGATTGGGATAATGGGGAGGGGAATGGGGAGGGGATAATGGGATAATGGGGATGGGGATAAGAATGGGACATAGGGATGGGGAATGGGATAATGGAAGTGGCAAAAATGGGAATGGGAATGAGGAAGGGAATGGGGAATGGGATAATGGGAATGGGATTGAGATAAAGGGAATGGGAAAAATGGAAATGGGGAATGGAGATGGGGACGGGATAATGGGAATTGGAAGCAATGGGAATGGGAAAAAGGGGAATGGGAATGAGGATGGGGATGGAATAATAGGAGGTTGGGAATGGGATAATGAGATAACGGAGATGGGGAATGGGGACGGGAATGGAGGAATGGGGAATGCGAATGGGGAATGAGAATGGGCACAGGAATGGGATAATGGGAAAGGGATAATTGGGATGGGGGTAGGAAAAATGGAATTGGGATAATGGGATAATGGGATAACGGGGATGGCGATGAAAATGGGACATGGGGATGGGGAATGGGATAATGGGATAATGGGGATAGGAATTGGGAATGGGGAATGGGAATGTGGAGGGGATAATGGGGATGGGGATGGGGATGGGGATGGGGAATGGGAAGGGGAAAAATGGGAAGGGGAAAAACGGGAATGGGAATGGAGATGGGGATGGGATAATGAGAATGGGGAATGCAGATGGGAATGGGAATGAGGAAGGGAATGGGGAATGGGATAATGGGAATGGAAATGGGATAATGGGAAAGGGAAATGGGAATGGGGAATGGAGATGGGGACAGGATAATGGGGATGGGAAAAAATGGGAATGGGGAATGTGGATGGGAATGGAATTGGGATAATGGGAATGGGAGTGGAGATGGGGATGAGAAGAATGGGAATGGGAATGGGGAATGGGCTGGGAGGCCCCGGGCTCGGAAAGACCCATTCCCAAGGGTCAGGATCACTCCCATCGGCAGCTCCTGGGCCAGGATTTTCCACCCTCCTCATCCCGTTGGGATCTTCCCATCCTCATCCCACGGGAGATTTCCCACCCTCCTCATCCCACTGGGATATTCCCACCCTGATCCCACTGGGATATTCCCACCCTCCTCAGCCTCTCCCTCCTCATCCCACTGGAGCTTTTCCCATTGGGATTTCCCTGCCCGTTTCCCCCCATCCGTCCCCTCTGGATCCAAATCCCACTCCGGAGCCTCTCCCAATCCCTGGGGAGCGACCCCAAAACTCCCTCCATTCCATGGGATCCTGGAATGCTCCAAGTGGGAATTCCGAGCTGATCCCATTCCATGGGCAGCGACAATTCCCAAAACTCATCCCTGGATGAAACTTCCGCAAAAATTCCCTGGAAAAACTCCCTCCATTCCACGGGATCCTGGAATTTTTTGGATGGGAATTCCGAGCTGATCCCATTCCATGGGCGGCGACAATTCCCAAAACTCATCCCTGAGCTACCCTAGGGATGGAACATCCCACAAAAAACTCCCTCCATTCCACGGGATCCTGGAATGCTCCGGGTGGGAATTCCCTGGGCAGTGACAATTCCCCATGGACAATGCTCCGGGTGGGAATTCCCTGGGCAGTGACAATTCCCCACGGACAATGCTCCGGGTGGGAATTCCCTGGGCAGTGACAATTCCCCATGGACAATGCCCCAGGTGGGAATTCCCTGGGCAGTGACAATTCCTCATGGACAATGCTCCGGGTGGGAATTCCCTGGGCAGTGACAATTCCCCACGGACAATGCTCCGGGTGGGAATTCCCTGGGCAGTGACAATTCCCCACGGACAATGCCCCAGGTGGGAATTCCCTGGGCAGTGACAATTCCCCATGGACAATGCTCCGGGTGGGAATTCCCTGGGCAGTGACAATTCCCCATGGACAATGCTCCGGGTGGGAATTCCCTGGGCAGTGACAATTCCCCACGGACAATGCTCCAGGTGGGAATTCTGATCCCATCCCACCCCACGGGCAGCGACCATTCCCATAGCTGAGCAACTTTCCCCCAGATTCCCAGGAAAAACCCTTCCAAACCCAACGTGATCCCGCCAAACCCCCACCACGGAGCAGCCCCGCGGGATCCCCCGGCATTCCCGGAATTTTCCGGCATTCCCGGAATTTTCCGGCATTCCCACCTCCTCGGGGCTGAGCAGGAACTCCGGGGGCGGGTTGTAGGACTCGGCGTGTCCCGGCAGCGGCACCTTGGGCGCGGGCACGTGCATCCTGTGCCGGCCCAGCACCGCGTCGGGCTCCTCGCGCGCCCACAGGTCGTAGAAGGCGGGGGCGCTGTCCCGCGGCTTCCGCGGCCGGATCCAGCCCATCTTGATGGCGTGCACCAGCCTGGAGACCTGCGCGGCATTCCCGGCGTTCGGCACGGGGCGGGAGGGCCTTTCCGTCCTCCTCGTGCCGATGGAGCTGTTCCGGCCTCCTCAGCTTTCCATGGATCCTCCTGATCCCACCTGGATCTTCCCAATCTCCTGATCCCACCTGGGTCTCCCCAGTCTCCTGATCCCACCTGGATCCTCCTCAGCTTTCCATGGATCCTCCTGATCCCACCTGGATCTTCCCAATCTCCTCATCCCACCTGGATCCTCCTCAGCTTTCCACGGATCCTCCTGATCCCACCTGGATCTTCCCAAACTCCTCATCTCATCTGGATCCTCCTCAGCTTTCCACGGATCCTCCTGATCCCACCTGGATCTTCCCAATCTCCTGATCCCACCTGGATCCTCCTCAGCTTTCCACGGATCCTCCTGATCCCACCTGGATCTTCCCAATCTCCTCATCCCATCTGGATCCTCCTCAGCTTTCCATGGATCCTCCCGATCCCACCTGGATCTTCCCAACCTCCTCACCCCACCTGGATCCTCCTCAGCTTTCCATGGATCCTCCCGATCCCACCTGGATCTTCCCAACCTCCTCACCCCACCTGGATCTTCCCAATCTCCCGATCCCACCTGGATCTTCCCAATCCCCTGATCCCACCTGGATCCTCCTCAGCTTTCCACGGATCCTCCTGATCCCATCTGGACCTTTGCAATCTCCCCATCCCATCTGGGTGTTTCCATTCTGCTCAACCCATCTGGACCTTTCCATCCTCCACAACCCACTGGAGCTGTTCCAGCCTCCTCAGCTTTCCACGGATCCTCCTGATCCCATCTGGATCTTCCCAATCTCCTGATCCCACCTGGATCCTCCTCAGCTTTCCACGGATCCTCCTGATCCCACCTGGATCTTCCCAACCTCCTGATCCCATCTGGATCCTCCTCAGCTTTCCACGGATCCTCCTGATCCCACCTGGATCTTCCCAATCTCCTGATCCCACCTGGATCCTCCTCAGCTTTCCACGGATCCTCCTGATCCCACCTGGATCTTCCCAAACTCCTCATCTCATCTGGATCTTCCCAATCTCCTGATCCCACCTGGATCCTCCTCAGCTTTCCATGGATCCTCCTGATCCCATCTGGATCTTTCCAATCTCCTCATCCCATCTGGATCCTCCTCAGCTTTCCATGGATCCTCCTGATCCCACCTGGATCTCCCCAACCTCCTGATCCCACCTGGATCCTCCTCAGCTTTCCACGCATCCTCCTGATCCCACCTGGATCTTCCCAATCTCCCCATCGCACCTGGATCCTCCTCAGCTTTCCACGGATCCTCCTGATCCCATCTGGATCTTTCCATCCTCCGCATCCCAATGGAGCTTTTCCATCTTTCTCAGCTTTCCACGGATCCTCCTGATCCCACCTGGATCTTCCCAATCTCCTCATCCCACTTGGATCCTCCTCAGCTTTCCACGGATCCTCCTGATCCCACCTGGATCCTCCTCAGCTTTCCACGGATCCTCCTGATCCCACCTGGATCTTCCCAAACTCCTGATCCCACCTGGATCTTCCCAATCTCCTCATCCCACTTGGATCCTCCTCAGCTTTCCACGGATCCTCCTGATCCCACCTGGATCGTCCCAATCTCCTGATCCCATCTGGATCCTCCTCAGCTTTCCATGGATCCTCCCGATCCCATCTGGATCTTTGCAATCTCCCCATCCCATCTGGATCCTCCTCAGCTTTCCATGGATCCTCCTGATCCCACCTGGACCTTTGCAATCTCCCCATCCCATCTGGATCTTTCCAACCTTCTCATCCCATCTGGACCTTTCCATCCTCCTCATCCCAATGGAGCTGTTCCAGCCTCCTCAGCTTTCCATGGATCCTCCTGATCCCACCTGGATCTTCCCAATCTCCCCATCCAACCTGGATCCTCCTCAGCTTTCCACGGATCCTCCTGATCCCATCTGGATCTTTCCAACCTTCTCATCCCATCTGGATCTTTCCGTCCTCCTCGTCCCGATGGAGCTGTTCCAGCCTCCTCAGCTTTCCACGGATCCTCCTGATCCCACCTGGATCTTCCCAATCTCCTGATCCCACTTAGATCCTCCTCAGCTTTCCATGGATCCTCCTGATCCCATCTGGATCTTTCCAACCTTCTCATCCCATCTGGACCTTTCTATCGTCCTCATCCCACTGGAGCTTTTCCAGCCTTCTCAGCTTTCCACGGATCCTCCTGATCCCACCTGGATCTCTCCAACCTTCTCATCCCATCTGGACCTTTCCATCCTCATCCCAATGGAGCTGTTCCAGCCTCCTCAGCTTTCCACGCATCCTCCTGATCCCACCTGGATCTTCCCAATCTCCTCGTCCCACCTGGATCCTCCTCAGCTTTCCATGGATCCTCCCGATCCCATCTGGACCTTTCCATCCTCCCCATCCCATCTGGGCGTTTCCTGCCTTCTAATCCATTGGGATCTTCCAGCCCTTCTCAGCTTTTCCCTCCTCCTCCTCATCCCGTTCGGATTTTTTCCAATCTCCTGATCCCACCAGGGCTTTTCCATCCTCCCCATCCCACCTGGATCTTTCCATCCTCCCCATCCCACCTGGATCTTTCCATTCTCCCCATCCCACCTGGATCTTCCCATCCTCCTGATCCCACCAGGATCTTCCCCTTCTCCTTAACTTTTCCACTGTCCCCATCCCACCAGGATCTTTCCATCCTCCCCATCCCGTCCGGATCTTTCCAATCTCCTGATCCCACGTGGAGCTTTCCACCTTCCCCATCCCACCAGGACCCTTCCAGTCTCCTGATCCCACTGGAGCTTTTCCATCCTCCCCATCCCAGTGGGATCTTTCCAATCTCCTCATCCCACTGGGATTTTTCCATCCTCTTCATCCTTCTCCACCATTCTCATCTCACCTGGATCTTTCCATCCTCCCCATCCCACCAGGATCTTCCCATCCTCCTGATCCCACCAGGATCTTTCCCTTCTCCTTAACTTTTCCACTGTCCCCATCCCACCAGGACCTTTCCATCCTCCCCATCCCGTCTGGATCTTTCCATCCTCCTGATCCCACCAGGATCTTCCCAACTTTCTCATCCCACCTGGATCTTTCCCTTCTCCTTGTCTTTTCCACCCTCCCCATCCCACCAGGATCTTCCCAACCTCCCTATCCCATGAGGATCTTCCCACACCCCAGCTTTTCCAATCTCCTTATCCCACTGGGATCTTTCCAATCTTCTCATCCCACTGGGATCCTTCCATCCTCTTCAGCTTCTCCACCCTCCTGATCCCACCTGGATCTTTCCAATCTCCTCATCCCACCAGGATCTTTTCCTCCTCTTCATCCAACCTGGATCTTTCCACCCTCCCCATCCCACCAGAATCTTCCCAATCTCCTCATCCCACCGGGATCTTTCCATCCTCCCCATCCCACCGGGATCTTCCCAATCTCCTCATCCCACTGGGATTTTTCCATCCTCTTCATCCTTCTCCACCATTCTCATCTCACCATGATCTTTCCGTCCTCCCCATCCCACCAGGATCTTCCCAACCTCCTGATCCCACCAGGATCTTTCCATCCTCCCCATCCCACCGGGATCTTTCCAATCTCCTCATTCCATTGGGATCTTTCCATCCTCTTCATCCTTTTCCATCCTTCTCATCCCCCCTGGATCTTTCCACCCTCCCCATCCCACCAGGATCTTCCCAACCTCCTGATCCCACCAGGATCTTTCCAATCTTCCCATCCCACCAGGACCTTGCCAACTTTCTCATCCCACCTGGATATTCCCACACTCCAGCTTTTCCAATCTCCTTATCCCACTGGGACCTTTCCAATCTTCTCATCCCACTGGGATCTTTCCATCCTCTTCAGCTTCTCCACCCTCCTGATCCCACCTGGATCTTTCCAATCTCCTCATCCCACCAGGATCTTTTCCTCCTCTTCATCCAACCAGGATCTTTCCATCCTCCCCATCCCACCAGAATCTTCCCAACCTCCTGATCCCACCAGGATCTTTCCAATCTTCCCATCCCACCAGGACCTTTCCAACTTTCTCATCCCACCTGGATATTCCCACACTCCAGCTTTTCCAATCTCCTCATCCCACTGGGATCTTTTCATCCTCTTCAGCTTTTCCACCCTCCTGATCCCACCTGGATCTTTCCAATCTCCTCATCCCACCTGGATCTTTTCCTCCTCTTCATCCAACCAGGATCTTTCCATCCTCCCCATCCCACCAGGATCTTCCCAATCTCCACATCCCACCGGGATCTTTCCATCCTCCCCATCCCACCGGGATCTTCCCAATCTCCTCATCCCATTGGAATCTTTCCATCCTCTTCATCCTTTTCCATCCTTCTCATCCCACCTGGATCTTTCCATCCTCCCCATCCCATGAGGATCTTCCCAACCTCCTGATCCCACCAGGATCTTTCCCTTCTCCTTAACTTTTCCACTGTCCCCATCCCACCAGGACCTTTCCATCCTCCCCATCCCGTCCAGATCTTTCCAATCTCCTGATCCCACGTGGAGCTTTCCACCTTCCCCATCCCACCAGGACCCTTCCAGTCTCCTGATCCCACTGGAGCTTTTCCATCCTCCTCATCCCAGTGGGATCTTTCCAATCTCCTCATCCCCTTGGGATTTTTCCATCCTCTTCATCCTTTTGCCCCCTTCTCACCTCACCATGATCTTTCCATCCTCCCCATCCCACCGTGATCTTCCCAATCTCCTGATCCCACCACGATCTTTCCAATCTTCCCATCCCACCAGGACCTTTCCAACTTTCTCATCCCACCTGGATCTTCCCACACTCCAGCTTTTCCAATCTCCTTATCCCAACGGGACCTTTCCAATCTTCTCATCCCACTGGGATCCTTCAATCCTCTTCAGCTTTTCCACCCTCCTGATCCCACCTGGATCTTTCCAATCTCCTCATCCCACCAGGATCTTTTCCTCCTCTTCATCCAACCAGGATCTTTCCACCTTCCTCATCCCACCAGAATCTTCCCAATCTCCTCATCCCACCTGGATCTTTCCATCCTCTTCATCCTTTTCCATCCTTCTCATCCCACCTGGATCTTTCCATCCTCCCCATCCCACCTGGATCTTCCCAACCTCCTGATCCCACCAGGATCTTTCCCTTCTCCTTAACTTTTCCACTGTCCCCATCCCACCAGGATCTTTCCATCCTCCCCATCCTGTCCGGATCTTTCCAATCTCCTGATCCCACGTGGAGCTTTCCACCCTCCCCATCCCACCAGGACCCTTCCAGTCTCCTGATCCCACGTGGAGCTTTCCACCCTCCCCATCCCAGTGGGATCTTCCCAATCTCCTCATCCCACCTGGATCTTTCCATCCTCCCCATCCCAGTGGGATCTTTCCAATCTCCTCATCCCACCAGGACCTTTCCAACTTTCTCATCCCACCTGGATCTTCCCACACTTCCAGCTTTTCCATCCTTCTCATCCCCCCTGGATCTTTCCATCCCGTCCGGATCTTTCCATCCTCCTGATCCCACCAGGATCTTTCCCTTCTCCTTAACTTTTCCACTGTCCCCATCCCACCAGGACCTTTCCATCCTCCCCATCCCACCATGATCTTTCCATCCTCCTGATCCCACCAGGATCTTCCCAACTTTCTCATCCCACCTGGATCTTTCCCTTCTCCTTGTCTTTTCCACCCTCCCCATCCCACCAGGATCTTTCCAACCTCCCTATCCCATGAGGATCTTCCCACACCCCAGCTTTTCCAATCTCCTTATCCCACCAGGATCTTTCCAATCCCTTCGATCCGTTAGGATCTTTCCATCCTCTTCAGCTTTTCCAACCTCCTGATCCCACCTGGATCTTTCCATCCTCCCCATCCCATCTGGATCTTTCCAATCTCCTGATCCCACCTGGATCTTTCTGGTTTCCCCATCCCACCAGAGCTTCTCCACCCTCCTCATTCCAATGGGATCTTTTCGATCTCCTCATCCCACCAGGATCTTTCCAGCCTTCTCATCCCACCAGGATCTTTTCTGTTTCCCCATCCCACCTGGATCCTCCCAATCTCCTGATCCCACCAGGAACTTTCCACCCTCCCCATCCTGCTGGAGATTTTCCAACCTTCTCATCCTACTGGGATCTTTCCATCCTCCCCATCCCATCAGGATCTTCCCAATCTCCTGATCCCACCAGGATCTTTCCATCCTCCCCATCCCACCTGGATCTTTCCATCCTCCCCATCCCATCTGGATCTTTCCAACCTTCGCATCCAACCAGGATGTTCCTGATCTCCTCATCCCACCTGGATCTTCCCAATCTCATCATCCCACCGGGATCTTTCCACCATCTTCATCCAATCAGGATCCTTCCAATCTCCTCATCCCACCAGGATCTTACCAACCTTCTCATCCCACTGGAATCTTCCCAATCTCCCCATCCCACTCGGATCTTTCCATCGTCTTCATCCAGACAAGATCCTCCCCATCTTCCCGATCCCGCGGGGATCTTCCCACCCTCCTCATCTTTCCCACCAGGACCTCCGCCCGGAATTCCGGCCTCTCTCCCACCTTTTCCTTCTCCACCAGGGAGGGGATGAAGCTCCGTTTGTCGGCGGGCCGGTTGGTCACCGGGTGGATCCGCACCTCGTGGGTGAAGAAATCCACGGACGGCTGGAAAAACGGGAATGCTCGGTGCCCAGCCCGCATTCCCGGTGAGGCCTTCCCTCCCACATTCCCAATGAGAATTCCACCCCCACATTCCCAATGGGAATTCCAGCCCCAGGACCTCCCCTCCCGCATTCCCACTGGGAATTCTGCCCCCAGGATCTTCCCTTGGGCATTCCCGGTTGGAATTCCAGCCCTGAGGCCTCCTCTTCCACATTCCCAGTGGGAATTCCGAATTCCACCCCCGGGACCTCCCCTTCCGGCATTCCTGGTTGGAATTCCATCCCTGGGGCTTCACCTCCCACATTCCCAATGAGAATTCCACCCCCACATTCCCAACGGGAATTCCATCCCTGGGGCCTCCCCTCCCACATTCCCAGTGGGAAGTTTGCCCCTGAGGCCTCCCCTTGGGCATTCCTGATGGGAATTCCAAGCCCAGGCCATCACCACCCACATTCCCAATGGGAATTCTATCCCTGGGGCCTCCTCTCCTGCATTCCCAGTGGGAATTCCAGCCCTGGGGCCTCACCTCCCACATTCCCAGTAGGAATTCCGCCCTTGGGACCTCCCCTTTCGGCATTCCCAATGGGAATTCCATGCCTGGGGCCTCCCCTCCCACATTCCCAATGGGAATTCCATACCTGGGGCCTCCCCTTTCGGCATTCCCAATGGGAATTCCACGCCTGGGGCCTCATCTCCCACATTCCCAATGGGAATTCCAGCCCTGGGGCCTCACCACCCACATTCCTTCCCTTTGGGAATTCCATCCCTGCGGCCTCTCCCCGGGCATTCCGGGCAGGAATCCCGCCCCATTCCCTTTGGGAATCCTGCCCCCGCTCCCTCCCACTCCAATCCCACGTTCCCGGGGCTGGGAAGGCCGCCCCTGCCCCACCTCGTAGGGGTCGAAGTTGACGTCCCCAAAGTGCCCCCGCTGCAGGCGCTGCACCAGCTCCAGCTGCTCCTCCGACAGACACAGCTCGGCCCCCGTCTGACGGTCCTGCACCGTGCGCCTGCGACAGACAGACAGACGGACACATGAATGGACAGACAGACACATGGACACACACAGACACAGCTCGGCCCCCGTCTGAGGGTCCTGCACCGTGCGCCTGCGACAGACAGACAGACGGATACATGGACACATGGACAGACACACGGACACAGACACAGCTCGGCGCCCGTCTGAGGGTCCTGCACCGTGCGCCTGCGACAGACAGACAGATGGACACATGGATGGATGGACACACGGACACAGACACAGCTCGGCCCCCGTCTGAGGGTCCTGCACCGTGCGCCTGCGACAGACAGACAGACGGACACATGGATGGACAGATGGACACACGGACACAGACACAGCTCGGCCCCCGTCTGAGGGTCCTGCACCGTGCGCCTGCGACAGACAGACAGACGGACACATGGATGGACAGATGGACACAGACACAGCCCCGCGCCCGTCTGAGGGTCCTGCACCGTGCGCCTGCGACAGACAGACAGACGGACAGATGGACACATGGATGGACACACACAGACACAGCTCGGCCCCCGTCTGAGGGTCCTGCACCGTGCGCCTGCAACAGACAGACAGACGGACACATGGATGGACAGACGGACACACACGGACACAGACACAGCTCCACGCCCGCCTGAGGGTCCTGCACCGTGCGCCTGCGACAGACAGACAGACGGACAGATGGACAGATGGACACATGGATGGACACATGGACACATGGACACACACAGATACAGACACGGCTCGGCCCCCGTCTGAGGGTCCTGCACCGTGAGCCTGCGACAGACAGACAGACGGACACATGGATGGACACACGGACACACGGACACATGGATGGACACACGGACACACGGACACACAGACACAGCTCCGCCCCCGTCTGAGGGTCCTGCACTGTGCGCCTGGGACAGACAGACAGATGGACACATGGACAGATGGACACATGGACACACACAGACACAGCTCCGCCCCCGTCTGAGGGTCCTGCACCGTGCGCCTGCGACAGACAGACAGACAGACGGACACATGGATGGACAGATGGACACACGGACACACACAGACACAGCTCCGCGCCCGTCTGAGGGTCCTGCACCGTGCGCCTGCGACAGACAGACAGACGGACAGATGGACACATGGATGGACACACACAGACACAGCTCGGCCCCCGTCTGAGGGTCCTGCACCGTGCGCCTGCGACAGACAGATGGACAGATGGACACATGGATGGACACACGGACACAGACACAGCTCGGCCCCCGTCTGAGGGTCCTGCACCGTGCGCCTGGGACAGACAGACAGACGGACACATGAATGGACACACGGACACAGACACAGCTCGGCGCCCGTCTGAGGGTCCTGCACCGTGCGCCTGTGACAGACAGACAGACAGACGGACACATGGATGGACACACGGACACATGGACAGACACAGCTCGGCCCCCGTCTGAGGGTCCTGCACCGTGCGCCTGCGACAGACAGACGGACAGATGGACACATGGACGGACACACGGACGGACACACGGATGCAGAGACACCTCCGCCCCCGTCTGACGGTCCTGCACCGTGCGCCCGCACACGGACGGACACACGGACAGGTGGACACATGGACAGATGGACACGCGGGGGACACCGGGATATGGGGGACATCGGGACAGGGACACTGGGATGGGGGCATCAGAATTCCAGGATGGACGCAGGGATGGACACCGGGATGGACACCGGGATGGACACTGGGATGGACACCAGGATGGACACCAGGATGGACACCGGGATGGACACTGGGATGGACACTGAGATATGGACACCAGGATGGACACCGGGATGGACACCGGGATGGACACTGGGATGGACACTGGGATGGACACCAGGATGGACACCGGGATGGACACTGGGATATGGACACCAGGATGGACACCAGGATGGACACCAGGACGGACACCAGGACGGACACCGGGATGGACACTGGGATATGGACACCAGGATGGACACCAGGATGGACACCGGGATGGACACTGGGATGGACACTGAGATATGGACACCAGGATGGACACTGGGATGGACACCGGGATATGGACACCGGGATGGACACTGGGATGGACACCAGGATGGACACCAGGATGGACACTGGGATGGACACCAGGATGGACACCAGGATGGACACCGGGATGGACACTGGGATGGACACTGGGATGGACACTGGGATGGACACTGGGATGGACACCAGGATGGACACTGGGATGGACACTGGGATGGACACGGGGATGGACACCAGGATGGACACTGGGATGGACACTGGGATGGACACTGGGATGGACACCAGGATGGACACCGGGATGGACACTGGGATGGACACTGGGATGGACACCAGGATGGAAACCAGGATGGACACCAGGATGGACACTGGGATGGACACTGGGATGGACACTGGGATGGACACCAGGATGGACACTGGGATGGACACGGGGATGGACACTGGGATGGACATGGAGGGGACACGGGGATGGACACGGGGATGGACACGGGGATGGACACGGGGATGGACACCAGGATGGACATGGAGGGGACACGGGGATGGACACTGGGATGGACACAGGGATGGACACGGGGATGGACACCAGGATGGACACCGGGATGGACACTGGGATGGACACGGGGATGGACACTGGGATGGACACCAGGATGGACACCAGGATGGACACTGGGATGGACACTGGGATGGACACCAGGATGGACACTGGGATGGACACTGGGATGGACACTGGGATGGACACCAGGATGGACACTGGGATGGACACGGGGATGGACACTGGGATGGACACCAGGATGGAAACCAGGATGGACACTGGGATGGACACCAGGATGGACACTGGGATGGACACGGGGATGGACACTGGGATGGACATGGAGGGGACACGGGGATGGACACGGGGATGGACACGGGGATGGACACCAGGATGGACACCGGGATGGACACTGGGATGGACACGGGGATGGACACAGGGATGGACATGGAGGGGACACGGGGATGGACACGGGGATGGACACGGGGATGGGGGACACGGGGATGGACACGGGGATCGACACGGGGATGGACATGGAGGGGACATGGGGATGGACACTGGGATGGACACAGGGATGGGGGACACAGGGATGGACACGGGGATGGACACGGGGATGGACACAGGGAAGGACACGGGGATGGACACAGGGATGGACACAGGGATGGACACGGGGATGGACACAGGGAAGGACACGGGGATGGACACAGGGATGGACACCGGGATGGACACAGGAATGGGGGACATGGGGGTGGACACTGGGATGTGAAACACCAGGATGGACACAGGGATGGACACTGGGATGGACACAAGGATGGGGGACACAGGGATGGGGGACACAGGGATGGACATGTAGGGGACACGGGGATGGACATCAGGATATGGACATCAGAATCCCGGGATGGACATTGTGATGGACACCAGGATGGACACTGGGATGGGGGACACGGGGATGGACACTGCGATGGACATGGGGTTGGACACCAGGATATGGACACCGGGATATGGACATTGGAATCCCGGGATGGACACAGGGATATGGACACTGAGATGGACACTGGGATGGACCCAGGGATGGACAGCAGGATGGACACAGGGATCGACAGTAAGATGGATACAGGGATATGGACGCTGAGATGGACATCGGGATGGGGGACACCAGGATATGGACACAGGGATGGACACCAGGATGGACACTGGGATGTTGGACACAGGAATCCTGGGATGGATGTGGGGATGGACACCGGCACAGACACCGGGATATGGACACAGGAATCCCAGGATGGACACTGGGACAGACACCAGGATATGGACACCAGAATCCCAGGATGGACACCAGGACGGACACCGGGATATGGACACCGGGATGGGAGACACAGAGATATGAACTCCAGAATCCCGGGATGGACGTGCGGATGGACACTGGAATGGACACCGGGATGGACACAGGGATGGACATGGGGATGTGGGACATGGGGATGGACATGGGGATGGACACAGGTGGGGATGGACACAGGGATGGAGATGGGGATGCGAGACACAGAGATCGACATGGAGATGGACACCAGAATGGATACAGGGATGTGGGACACGGGGATGGACACTGGGACAGGGACACAGGAATCCCGGGATGGACACAGGGATGGACACAGGGATGGACAGTGGGATATGGGACACGGGGATGGACACAGGGATGGACACGGGGATAGGAAACAGGGGGAGGGACACAGGGATGGACACAGGGATGGACACGGGGATAGGGGACAGGGGGAGGGACACAGGGATGGACACAGGGATGGACACGGGGAAGGGGACACGGGGATGTAGGACAGGGATGGACACAGGGATGTGTGACATGGGGATGTGGGCACAGGGATGTGGACATCGGGATGGGGGACACCAAGATGGGGACACGGAGAAGGACAGGAGGATGGACATGGGGATGGACAGAGGGATGGACGCTGGGATGTGGACAATGGGATGGACACCGGAATGGAGGACACTGGAATGGGGGACACCGGGATGGACACTGCCATGGGGGACACCGGGATATGGATGCTGGGATGGACACCGGGATGTGGATACAGGAATCCCAGGATAGACACTGGGATGGACACCGGAACGGACACCAGGATGGACACTGGATTATGGACACCAGAATGATGGACACTGGGATGGACACAGGGATGGACACTGGGATGGGGGACACAGGGATGGACACTGGGATGGACACTGGGATGGACACAGGGATGGACACGGGGATGGACACGGGGATGAACACATGGATGTGGGACAGGGATGGACACTGGGATGGACACCGGGATGGGGGACAGGGATGGACACTGGGATGGACACAGGGATGGACACAAGGATGGACACTGGGATGGACACTGGGATGGACATGGGGATGGACAGCAGGATGGACACAGGGATGGGGGACAGGGATGGACACTGGGATGGACACTGGGATGTGGGACATGGGGGTGGACACTGGGATGTGAAACACCAGGATGGACACAGGGATGGGGGACAGGGATGGACACCAGGATGGACACAGGGATGGGGGACAGGGATGGACACTGGGATGGACACAGGGATGGGGGACAGGGATGGACACTGGGATGGACACAGGGATGGACACTGGGATGGGGGACAGGGATGGACAGCAGGATGGACACAGGGATGGGGGACACAGGGATGGACACGGGGATGGACACGGGGATGGACATGGGGATGGACATGGGGATGGACACAGGGATGGACACGGGGATGGACACGGGGATGGACACAGGGATGTGGGACACAGGGATGTAGGACATGAGGATGGACACCAGGATGGACACAGGGATGGACACAGGGATGGACACAGGGATGGACATGGGGATGTGAGACACAGAGATGGACATGGGGGTGGACACGAGGATGGACACGGGGACTCCGGGATATGGGACAGAATTCCTGGGATATGGGACCGGATTCCCAGGATGGACAGGGATTTCCAGGATCAGGACAGGAATGGACAGGGAGTCCTGGGATGGACATGGATTCCTGGGATGCAGAGGGATTCCCGGGATGCAGCTGAGGATGGATGGGAGGGAGCGAGGCTCCGTGCCCGATCCCAAATCCACATATCCAGAATCACCCTGGAAAACCTCCGGAAGGCTCCAGAGCCCCGAATTCCGGGAATTTTGGGAACTCCAAGCCCACACAAACCCCACGTGCCGACCACATCCACAGAATCCCGAAATTCTTTGGGATTTTAAGGCTCATCCCCGTCCCGTGGGACACCTCCCGCTCTCCCAAGGTTTTTCCAGGCCCTTTCCCGGGAATCCCTCACCAGTATTCCGGGTTCTCCATCTTCTCCAGGAACAGGTCCAGCTCGTCCTTGCTCCTCAGGGGTTTGTAGATCTTCTTCCCGTCCAGGTCGTAGCCGATGTGCGGGAAATCCTGGTACCATTCCATGGGAATGTTCCCCACCGTGTTCCGGATGTCCTGCAGGGAAAAAACGCCGGGAAAAGGGTGAGGGGAGGGCGGGGAATTCCAGGGAATTCTCGGGGAAAAGGGGTGAGGGAATTCCAGAAAATCCCTGGAGGAAAAGGTGAGGGAACTCCAGGGAATCCTTGGAGGAAAAAGAGGAAAAAGTGAGGGAATTCCAGGGAATTCTTGGGGAAAAGGGTGAGGGAATTCCAGGGAATGCTTGGGGAAAAGGGTGAGGGAATTCCAGGGAATGCTTGGGGGAAAGGGGTGAGGGAATTCCAGGGAATCCCTGGAGGAAAAGGTGAGGGAATTCCAGGGAATCCTTGGAGGAAAAAGAGGAAAAAGTGAGGGAATTCCAGGGAATTCTTGGAGGAAAGGGGTGAGGGAATTCCAGGGAATGCTTGGGGGAAAGGGGTGAGGAAATTCCAGGGAATTCTCGGGGAAAAGGGGTGAGGGAACTCCAGAAAATCCCTGGAGGAAAAGGTGAGGGAATTCCAGGGAATCCTTGGAGGAAAAAGAGGAAAAAGTGAGGGAATTCCAGGGAATTCTTGGGGAAAAGGGTGAGGGAATTCCAGGGAATGCTTGGGGGAAAGGGGTGAGGGAATTCCAGGGAATTCTTGGGGAAAAGGGTGAGGGAATTCCAGGGAATCCTTGGGGGAAAGGGGTGAGGGAATTCCAGGGAATGCTTGGGGGAAAGGGTGAGGGAATTCCAGGGAATGCTTGGGGGAAAGGGCGAGGGAATTCCAGGGAATGCTTGGGGGAAAGGGTGAGGGAATTCCAGGGAATGCTTGGGGGAAATGGTGAGGGAATTCCAGGGAATTCTTGGGGAAAGGGGTGAGGGAATTCCAGGGAATGCTTGGGGGAAAGGGGTGAGGGAATTCCAGGGAATTCTCGGGGAAAAGGGGTGAGGGAATTCCAGGGAATTCTTGGGGGAAAGGGGTGAGGGAATTCCAGGGAATTCTTGGGGAAAAGGGTGAGGGAATTCCAGGGAATGCTTGGGGGAAAGGGGTGAGGGAATTCCAGGGAATTCTTGGGGAAAAGGGGTGAGGGAATTCCAGGGAATGCTTGGGGGAAAGGGGTGAGGGAATTCCAGGGAATCCTTGGGGAAAAGGTTGAGGGAATTCCAGGGAATCCTTGGAAAAAAAGGTGAGGGAATTCCAGGCAATTCTTGGGGAAAAGGGTGAGGGAATTCCGGGGAATTCTTGGGGGAAAGGGTGAGGGAATTCCGGGGAATCCTTGGAAAAAAAGGTGAGGGAATTCCAGGGAATTCTTGGGGGAAAGGGTGAGGGAATTCCAGGGAATGCTTGGAGGAAAGGGTGAGGGAATTCCAGGGAATGCTTGGGGAAAGGGGTGAGGGAATTCCAGGGAATGCTTGGGGGAAAGGGGTGAGGGAATTCCCTGGATTTTGGGTGCAATTCCACGGATTTTGGCTGTGATCCCAAGGATTTTGGGACTCCCTGTGCCCCCAACCTCTGCCCAGGACCATCTGCACATCCCTGGCTGCACTTCCATGGATTCTGGGACTCCCAATCATCTTCCTCTCCCTGCCTGCAATTCCCTGGATTTTGGGTGCAATTCCACAGATTCTGGCTTTGATCCCACAGATTTTGGCTGTGATCTCACGGATTTTGGGACTCCCCGTGCCCCCATCCTCTGCCCACGACCATCTCCACATCCCTGGCTTCATTTCCACGGATTTTGGCTGCAATTCCATGGATTTTGGGACTCCCTGTGCCCCCATCCTCTGCCCAGGACCATCTCCACATCCCTGGCTGCATTTCCACAGATTTTGGCTGCAATTCCACGGATTTTGGCTGTGATCTCACCGATTTTGGGACTCCCTGTGCCCCCAGCCTCTGCCCATGACCATCTCCATATCCCTGGCTGCAATTCCACGGATTTTGGCTGCAATTCCACGGATTTTGGCTGCAATTCCATGGATTTTGGCTGTGATCTCACGGATTTTGGGAGCTTGTGTGCCCCCAGTTTCTGCCCAGGACAATCTTCACATCCCTGGCTGCACTTCCACCGATTTTGGCTGCAATTCCATAGATTTTGGGACTCCCTGTGCCCCCAGCCTCTGCCCAGGACCATCTCCACATCCCTGGCTGCAATTCCACAGATTTTGGCTGCAATTCCATAGATTTTGGCCATGATCCCACAAATTTTGTCTGCAATTCCATGGATTTTGGGACTCCCCGTGCCCCCAGCCTCTGCCCAGGACCATCTCCACATCCCTGGCTGCACTTCCACTGATTTTGGCTGCAATTCCATGGATTTTGGGACTCCCCGTGCCCCCAGCCTCTGCCCAGGACCATCTCCACATCCCTGGCTGCAATTCCACGGATTTTGGCTGCAATTCCATGGATTTTGGCCGTGATCTCACAGATTTTGGGAGCTTGTGTGCCCCCATCCTCTGCCCAGGACCATCTCCACATCCCTGGCTGCAATTCCACGGATTTTGGGGCTCCCTGTGCCCCCAGCCTCTGCCCAGGACCATGTCCACATCCCTGGCTGCAATTCCACGGATTCTGGCTGCAATTCCACGGATTTTGGCTGTGATCTCACCGATTTTGGGACTCCCCGTGCCCCCATCCTCTGCCCAGGACCATCTCCACATCCCTGGCTTCATTTCCACGGATTTTGGCTGCAATTCCACGGATTTTGGCAGCGATCCCGCAGACTTTGGCCGCAATCCCGCGGATTCTGGCCGCAATCCCGCAGATTTTGGCCGCAATCCCACGGATTCTGGCCACAATCCCGCGCATTTTGGCCGCAATCCCGCACATTCTGGCCGCAATCCCGCGCATTTTGGCCGCAATCCCGCGGATTTCGGGACTCCCCGTGCCCCCATCTCCTCCCAGCGCCCCGCTCTGCCCCGCGCGGGGATCACTCCGCCCCCGGAGCCGGGCTCGGCGGGCTCGGCGGGCTCCGTCCCTTTCCCGGGAACGCTGCCGGGCTCGGGCTAAACGAAAGCAGATGGCCGCGGGAGCTTCCAGAGGGCCGGCGGGGGGATGATGACAGAGCTTGGGTTTCGGAAGCTGCCGAGACAGGGATTAAGTGCGGCAGCGCACGGAAGGTGCCGCGCTCGGGCCGGCAGCGGGAACGAACCTCCCGCGCGGAGCTCCCGGGAGGCGCCGCTGCAAAAAGCGGGGGGAGCTCCGCAAAAGCTCTGGAAAAACGCCGGAAAAACGCGGCCCTTCCCGGTTTTTTTTTGGTTTTTTTTTTCCAGCTGGAAATGCTGGATTTCCTCTGGGATTCATGGAGTTTTGAGGGGGGGTGGGGGGGTGGGATAATGCAGCTCGGAGCTGCGGGGATTCCCAGGTGGATCGCGGGAATTCTGCAGGGAAATCCCTGGGGATCCCGGAGACTTTTCCAGGTTTTTTTGTTTTTTTTTTTTTGTTTTTTCTGGGAGAGCCGCAGAGGGGTTTTGGGATGCAGAGCCCAGGGAATGGCTCCCCGTGGAAAACTGGGATTTTGGGATGGAATTCCCAGAGAATCCGGGGCTGCTCCATCCCTGGGATATCGGGAATGGGACGGGGAATGACACCTGACACCTCTGGAATTTCCGCGCTCCAATTCCCTCCCGGCTCGCCCCGGGCAGGGAATTCCAGCAGATCCCAGCGGCGGCTCCTCGAGGGTTAATTCCCAATTCCCGGGAGCAGCGGGAACGGGAAGGGACCGGGGTAAATCCCAATTCCCAGCGGGAATTCCGCGGGAATGGGAAGGAGGGGGTTACAGGGATGGGGACGGCGCCAGCGGTGCCATCCTGGCATGGAAAACCCTCCGGGAATCCTCGGGATCACCGGGAATGTCGTGGGCAGAGAATTCCCTCGGCTCCGGGCGCTCCCGGAATTCCAGAGGGATCCCAGAGCTTCCCCCGGGAATTTCGGGGCTGGGACAAGGGAATTTACGGGGAAAACCGGGAAAGGAGCGGCGAATTCCCCGGGAATGTGGTGAATCCCGGGTGGGGGGGGGGAAAATTCCAGAGGGATTCCAGAGTTCCCCCCCCCCTCCGGGAATTTCGGGATTGGGACAGGGGAATTCATGGGGAAAAACGGGAAAGGGGCAGCGAATCCCGGAGGAAGGGGAAATTCCAGAGGGATCCCAGAGTTCTGCCCCCGGGAACTCCGGTGAATTTCAGGACTGGGACAAGGGAATTTTATGGGGAAAACCGGGAAAGGGGCAGCGAATCCTGGGTGGGGGTGGAATTCCAGAGGGATCCCAGGGCCCCTCCTCGGGAACTCCGGTGAGCTTTGGGATGAGCGAATTTACGGGGAGGACGGGTTGGGGGCGAAAGGAGAAGCGGGAGAGGAGCGGCGAAGGGGTTAAGCGCGGAGGGTGAGCTCAGGTAGGCCGGGCCTGGGGCTCCCCTTTCCGAGGGCTCCCGTTCCAAGGCAGCCGGGCCCGGAGGAGGGGCCGGGCCGTGCCGGGCCGGGCCGCCCATTCCCGCCGCTATAAAAACCCCGCGGCTCCAGCCCGCGGCTCCCGGAGGATGCGCACGTGCGCCGGGAGCGGCGGCGGCGAGCCCCAAAACCGGGGATAAACCGGGATAAACCGGGATAAACCCCCCCCCCCCCAAAAAAACAAACCGGGATAAAAACCCGCAAACCCGCGATCAACCCGCGATCAAACCCCGCGGCCACCGGGGTAAAGCGGCGCGATAAAACCCCTAGAAAGCAGGATAAAAGCGGGGTAAAAGCGGGAGAAAAGCCCCAAAACGCGGGACAGAAGCGGGATAAAAGCCCTCAGAGCCTCAGAGCGGAGCGGCGAGAGCCATGAGCGGCCGGAGCTGAGCGCTGCTGCCGGCTCTCCAGCGGCTTCTCCAGCCATGTCCTTCGCCATGCTGCGCTCGGCGCCGGGGCGCTTCCTGTACCCCGAGATCAGCGCGCTGTCCGAGGACGAGGAGAACAGCGAGAGCTCGGGCTCGGAGGAGAAGCCCTTCCACGTGGAGGGCGACGCGTTCGGCATGCGGGGCGGCAAGCGGCGGCCCGGCAAGAGCCGCGGGCGGCTGGCGCGGGAGCCGCGGCAGCGGCACACGGCGAACGCCCGCGAGCGGGACCGCACCAACTCGGTGAACACGGCGTTCACGGCGCTGCGCACGCTCATCCCCACCGAGCCGGCCGACAGGAAGCTCTCCAAGATCGAGACGCTGCGCCTCGCCTCCAGCTACATCTCGCACCTGGGCAACGTGCTGCTGCTCGGCGACGCGGGCGGCGGAGGGCAGCCGTGCCACGGGGCGGCGGCGGCGGCGGCGGCGGCGGCGGCGGGGCCGGGAGCGGCGGCGGCGGCGGCGGCGGCGGCGGCAGCGGCGGCGTTCTGCAGCGGAGGGAGCGCGTCCCCGCCCGGGCGGGAGAGCGAGAGCGGGCAGCCGCGGCAGATCTGCACCTTCTGCCTCAGCAACCAGCGCAAAATGGTGAGCGGTGGTGATGGGGATAACGGGAATAACGCGAATAACGGGGATACCGGGGTCCGGGATAGCGGGAATGAGGTCCGGGATAGCGGGAATGGGGTCCGGGATAGCGGGAATGGGGATCCCGGGGTGCCCAGCCCCGGCAGGTCGGCACCTTCTGCCTCAGCAACCAGCGCAAAATGGTGAGCGGTGGTGATGCCGGGGATATTGGGGGTAACGGGGATAACGGGGTCCGGGATAGCGGGAATGGGGATCCCGGATAGCGGGAATTCTGCAGGGATAGAGGGAATGGGGAGCAGGATACCGGGAATGCACCCTCTGCCTCAGCAACCAGCGCAAAATGGTGAGCGGCGATGCCGGGGATAACGGGAATAACGCGAATAACGGGGATACCGGGGTCCGGGATAGCGGGAATGGGGTCCGGGATAGCGGGAATGGGGATCCCGGGATGCCCAGCCCCGGCAGATCGGCACCCTCTGCCTCAGCAACCAGCGCAAAATGGTGAGCGGTGATGCCGGGGATAACGGGAATAACGGGGATAGTGGGGTCCGGGATAGCGGGAATGGGGATCCCGGATAGCGGGAATTCTGCAGAGATAGAGGGAATGGGGAGCAGGATACCGGGAATGCCCCCTCTGCCTCAGCAACCAGCGCAAAATGGTGAGCGGCGATGCCGGGAATACCGAGAATAACGGGGATACCGGGGTCCGGGATAGCGGGAATGGGAATCCCGGGGTGCCCAGCCGCGGCAGATCTGCACCTTCTGCCTCAGCAACCAGCGCAAAATGGTGAGCGGTGGTGATGGGGATAACGGGAATAACGGGGATACTGGAGTCCGGGATATCGGGAATGGGGTCTGAGATACTGGGAATACTGGGGAGCCGAGTACTGGGATTGGGGAACGGGGCATTTGGGAATCGCGGGGTGCCCAGCCCCGGCAGATCGGCACCTTCTGCCTCAGCAACCAGCGCAAAATGGTGAGCGGCGGTGCTGGGGATAACGGGGATAACGGGAATAGTGGGGATACTGGGGTCCGGGATAGCGGGAATGCCGTGGATAGAGGGAACGGGGATTTGGGAATGGTGGGATTCCCAGCCCCGGCAGATCGGCACCTCCTGCCTCAGCAACCAGCGCAAAATGGTGAGTGGCGGTGCGGGGGATAACGGGGATAGTGGGGATACTGGGGTCCGGGATAGCGGGAATTCTGCAGGGATAGAGGGAATGGGGAGCAGGATACCGGGAATGCTCCCTCTGCCTCAGCAACCAGTGCAAAATGGTGAGTTTGGGATAGAAGGAATGAGGACCGGGATAAGGGGAATGGGGATCCCGGATAGCGGGAATTCTGCAGGGATAGAGGGAATGGGGAGCAGGATACCGGGAATGCACCCTCTGCCTCAGCAACCAGTGCAAAATGGTGAGCGGTGATGCCGGGAATAACGGGGATAACGGGGTCCAGGATAGCGGGAATGGGGTCTGAGATACTGGGAATACTGGGGAGCCGAGTACTGGGATTTGGGAATGGGGCATTTGGGAATCGCGGGGTGCCCAGCCCCGGCAGACCGGCACCTTCTGCCTCAGCAACCAGCACAAAATGCTGAGTGGCGGTGCGGGGGATAACGGGAATAACGGGAATAGTGGGGATACTGGGGTCCGGGATAGCGGGAATGCCGTGGATAGCGGGAATGGGGATTTGGGAATCGGAGGGTGCCCAGCCCTGGCAGATCGGCACCTTCTGCCTCAGCAACCAGCGCAAAATGCTGAGTGGCGGTGCTGGGGATAACGGGAATAACGGGAATAGTGGGGATACTGGGGTCCGGGATAGCGGGAATGCCGTGGATAGAGGGAACGGGGATTTGGGAATGGTGGGATTCCCAGCCCCGGCAGATCGGCACCTCCTGCCTCAGCAACCAGCGCCAAACGGTGAGCGGCGGTGCTGGGGATAATGGGGATAAAGGGGATAAATGGGGTCCGGGATAGCGGGAATGGGGTCCCGGATAGCGGGAATTCTGCAGGGATAGAGGGAATGGGGAGCAGGATACCGGGAATGCACCCTCTGCCTCACCAACCAGTGCAAAATGGTGAGCGGCGGTGCCGGGAATAACGGGGATAATGGGAATATCGGGGGATTTGGGAATCGCGGGGTGCCCAGCCCCGGCAGATCGGCACCCTCTGCCTCAGCAAGCAGCGCGAAATGGTTGAGTTTGGGAGAGAAGGAATGGGGACCGGGATAAGGGGAATGGGGTCCCGGATAGCGGGAATGCCGTGGGGATAGAGGGAACGGGGATTTGGGAATTGCGGGATGTCCAGCCAGGGCAGACCGGCACCTTCTGCCTCAGCAGCCAGCGCAAATTGGTGAACTGGGGAGAGTCTGGGAATGCCACAGGGAATGGGAACCAGGATACTGGGAATGGGGACCGGGATACTGGGAATGGGGACTGGGATACTGGGAATGGGGACTGGGATACTGGGAATGCCGTGGGGATTGAGGGAAAGGTGGCTCAGGATTCGGGAATGAATCCCGCAGGGATGTGGGGAATTGTGTCCCAGGATTCGGGAATGTTGTGGGGGTGAAGGGAATGGGGGCCAGGATACTGGGAATGGGATACTGGGATACTGGGAATGGGGACTGGGATATTGGGAATGGGATACTGGGATACTGGGATACTGGGAATGGGGAATGGGATACTGGGAATGGGATACTTGGAATGCCACAGGAATTGAGAGAAAGGTGGCCTCGGATTCAGGAATGAATCCCACAGGGATAAAGGGGAATGGAGATTGGGATTTGGGAATGAATCCCACAGGGATAAAGGGGAACGGGGATTGGGATTTGGGAATGAATCCCGCAGGGATAAAGGGGAACGGAGATTGGGATTTGGGAATGAATCCCGCAGGGATAAAGGGGAACGGGGATTGGGATTTGGGAATGAATCCCGCAGGGATAAAGGGGAACGGAGATTGGGATTTGGGAATGAATCCCGCGGGGATAAAGGGGAATGGGGATTGGGATTTGGGAATGAATCCCACAGGGATAAAAGGGAACGGAGATTGGGATTTGGGAATGAATCCCGCAGGGATAAAAGGGAACGGGGATTGGGATTTGGGAATGAGTCCCGCAGGGATAAAGGGGAACGGGGATTGGGATTTGGGAATGAATCCCGCAGGGATAAAAGGGAACGGGGATTGGGATTTGGGAATGAATCCCACTGGGATGTGGGGAATTGTGTCCCAGGATTCGGGAATATTGTGAGGGTGAAGGGAATGGGGACCGGGATTTGGGAATGAATCCCGCAGGGATAAAGGGGAACGGGGATTGGGATTTGGGAATGAATCCCGCAGGGATAAAGGGGAACGGAGATTGGGATTTGGGAATGAATCCCGCAGGGATAAAGGGGAACGGGGATTGGGATTTGGGAATGAATCCCGCAGGGATAAAGGGGAACGGAGATTGGGATTTGGGAATGAATCCCGCAGGGATAAAGGGGAACGGGGATTGGGATTTGGGAATGAATCCCACAGGGATAAAGGGGAACGGGGATTGGGATTTGGGAATGAATCCCGCAGGGATAAAGGGGAACGGGGATTGGGATTTGGGAATGAATCCCTCAGGGATAAAAGGGAACGGGGATTGGGATTTGGGAATGAATCCCTCAGGGATAAAGGGGAATGGGGATTGGGATTTGGGAATGAATCCCGCAGGGATAAAGGGGAACGGAGATTGGGATTTGGGAATGAATCCCGCGGGGATAAAGGGGAACGGGGATTGGGATTTGGGAATGAATCCCGCAGGGATAAAGGGGAACGGGGATTGGGATTTGGGAATGAATCCCTCAGGGATAAAGGGGAACGGAGATTGGGATTTGGGAATGAATCCCGCAGGGATAAAGGGGAACGGAGATTGGGATTTGGGAATGAACCCCGCAGGGATAAAGGGGAACGGGGATTGGGATTTGGGAATGAATCCCGCGGGGATAAAGGGGAACGGGGATTGGGATTTGGGAATGAATCCCGCAGGGATAAAGGGGAACGGGGATTGGGATTTGGGAATGAATCCCTCAGGGATAAAGGGGAACGGAGATTGGGATTTGGGAATGAATCCCGCAGGGATAAAGGGGAACGGAGATTGGGATTTGGGAATGAACCCCGCAGGGATGTGGGGAATTGTGTCCCAGGATTCGGGAATGTTGTGAGGGTGAAGGGAATGGGGACCGGGATTTGGGAATGAATCCCGCAGGGATAAAGGGGAACGGGGATTGGGATTTGGGAATGAATCCCGCAGGGATAAAGGGGAACGGGGATTGGGATTTGGGAATGAATCCTGCGGGGATAAAAGGGAACGGGGGCTCCCAGGATTCTGGATTCGGGTTGGGAATGAGGAGCTCCCGTGCAGAGGCCCTGGGGCTTCCCAAAAAACCAGAGATTCCTGATCGCGGGAGGCAGGGAATTGTATCCTGGGAATTCAGGAACGAATCCTGCAGGGAACTGAGTCCCGGGATGCGGGAATGCCGAGGGCATGAAGGGGATGGGGACCAGGATTTGGGATTTGGGATGGGAATGCCGAGCTCCCGTGCGGGGTTTCATGGAAAAAGTGGAGATTCCCGGGTTTATCCAAGTGAAAATTCTGTTTGTTCCACTCTGAGGAGCAGCGGGATTCAGGGAATTGTGTCTCGGGAATTCGGGAACGGAAGCCGTGGGGATGTGGGGAACGGGGATGGGGAATTCGGGAATGAATCCCGTGGGGATTCAGGGAATGGGGACTGGGAATTCGGGAATGAATCCCGTGGGGATTCAGGGAATTGTGTGCCGGGAATTCGGGAATGAATCCCGTGGGGATTCAGGGAATTGTGTGCCGGGAATTCGGGAATGAATCCCGTGGGGATTCAGGGAATGGGGACTGGGAATTTCGGGAGTGAATCCCGTGGGGATGTGGGGAATGGGGATTGGGAATTTGGGAATGAATCCCGTGGGGATTCAGGGAATTGTGTGCCGGGAATTCGGGAATGAATCCCGTGGGGATTCAGGGAATTGTGTGCCGGGAATTCGGGAACGAATCCCGTGGGGATTCAGGGAATGGGGACCGGGAATTCGGGAATGAATCCCGTGGGGATTCAGGGAATGGGGACTGGGAATTCGGGAATGAATCCCGTGGGGATTCAGGGAATGGGGACTGGGAATTTGGGAATGAATCCCGTGGGGATTCAGGGAATGGGGACTGGGAATTCGGGAATGAATCCCGTGGGGATTCAGGGAATTGTGTCCCGGGAATTCGGGAATGAATCCCGTGGGGATTCAGGGAATGGGGATTGGGAATTCGGGAACGAATCCCGTGGGGATTCAGGGAATTGTGTGCCGGGAATTCGGGAATGAATCCCGTGGGGATGTGGGGAACGGGGATTGGGAATTCGGGAATGAATCCCGTGGGGATTCAGGGAATTGTGTGCCGGGAATTCGGGAACGAATCCCGTGGGGATTCAGGGAATTGTGTGCCGGGAATTCGGGAACGAATCCCGTGGGGATTCAGGGAATGGGGACTGGGAATTCGGGAATGAATCCCGTGGGGATTCAGGGAATGGGGACTGGGAATTCGGGAATGAATCCCGTGGGGATTCAGGGAATGGGGACTGGGAATTCGGGAACGAATCCCGTGGGGGTTCAGGGAATTGTGTGCCGGGAATTCGGGAATGAATCCCGTGGGGATTCAGGGAATGGGGACTGGGAATTTGGGATCCACACTGGGAATGACAAGATCCCATCTGGGGGCCTCCCAAAAAAAAATGGCGATTCCCAGTTTGTCCCAGCGATTCCTGGGTTTACCTCAAGGATTCCCAGTTTATCCCAGGAATTCCCTGATTTCTCCCAGCGATTCCTGGTTCATCCCAGCTATTCCCAGTTTATCCCAGCAATTCCCGGTTTATCCCAGCGATTCCCGGTTCATCCCAGCCATTCCCGGTTTATCCCAGCAATTCCCTGATTTCTCCCAGCGATTCCCAGTTTATCCCAGCAATTCCCAGTTTATCCCAGCAATTCCCTGATTTATCCCAGCGATTCCCGGTTTATCCCAGCGATTCCCTGATTTATCCCAGTGATTCCCGGGTTTATCCCAGTGTTTGCCCACTGCTGGGATCAGAGGCGGCTCCAAAATCCACGGAAAATCCACAGAAATCCACATAAAATCCACGAAAAATCCAAAGAAAATCCACAGAAAATCCACGAAAAATCCATGGAAAATCCACGGAAAATCCATGGAAAATCCATGGAAAAACCTCTCTGGAGGCACGGGAAAAGGGACTGGCATTTGGGATTGGCTCCCAGTGCTCCCAGTAACTCCATAACAGGATCCCAGTGCTCCCAGTAACTCCGTAACGGGATTCCCAGTATTCCCAGTAACTCCATAACGGGGTTCCCAGTATTCCCAGTAACTCCATGATTGGATCCCAGTATTCCCAGTAACTCCATAAAAGGATTCCCAGTATTCCCAGTAACTCCATATTGGGGTGCCCAGTATTCCCAGTAACTCCATAACGGGGTACCCAGTATTCTCAGTAACTCCGTAATGGGATTCCCAGTGCTCCCAGTAACTCCATGAAAGGGATTCCCAGTGCTCCCAGTAACTGCATAACGGGGATTCCCAGTATTCCCAGTAACTCCATGACGGGGCTCCCAGTATTCCCAGTAACTCCATAACGGGATTCCCAGTATTCCCAGTAACTCCATGAAAGGGATTCCCAGTATTCCCAGTAACTCCGTACTGGGTCTCCCAGTATTCCCAGTAACTCCATAACGGGATTCCCAGTATTCCCAGTAACTCCGTACTGGGTCTCCCAGTATTCCCAGTAACTCCATGAAAGGGATTCCCAGTATTCCCAGTAACTCCGTACTGGGGTTCCCAGTCCCTGGGTGCCGGCACTCCCAGTTCCCAATCCCAGTGCTCCCAGTTCCCCCAGTGCCCCCGGATTTTAGAATTCCCTCTCCTCTCCCGATTCCCTGGATTTTGGGATTCCCTCTCCTCTCCCAATTCCCTGGATTGTGGGATTTCCCGGATTTTAGAATTCCCTCTCCTCTCCCGATTCCCTGGATTTTCAGATTCCCTGGATTTTGGGATTCCCTTCCCTCTCCTGATTCCCTGGATTTTGGGATTCCCTGGATTTTGGGATTCCCTTTCCTCTCTCAACTCCCTGGATTTGGGAATCACCAAACTCTGGCGTTTTCCACCCAAATCATTCCCAAAGCCCAACAGTGCTGGGGTTTAGGGAAAAGGGAATTTGGGAAAAGGGAAATTTGGGAAAAGGGGAATATGGGAAAAGGGGAGTTTGGGAAAAGGGGAATGTGGGAAAAGAGAATTTGGGAAAAGGGGAATTTGGGATTCTAAATAAATCCCCGCCCCTAATTTTCCACCATTCCAAATAATTCCCCATCCCTAATTTTCCATCAATCCCATGAATCCCCATCCTCAATTTCAGATCAATTCCTATAAAATCCCATCACAAACTTCACATCAATCCCAATAAATCCCTGATTTTCCATTAATCTCAAAAAAATTCCATCACTAATTTGGGATAAATCCCAATAAATCCCCATCCTTAATTTTGTAATTCCTACAAATTCCCAGTGTGAATTTTCCATCAATCCCAATAAATCCCCATCCTTAATTTTCCATCAATCCCAGTAATTCCCACCCCTAATTTCGGATCAATTCCTCTAAAATCCCATCACAGCTGGAATTGGGGCTGGAATTCAAGCTGGAACTGGAGCTGGGAATAGAACTGGAATTGGGACGGGAATTGGGATGGGAATTGGGCTGGAATTAGGGCTGGAATCGGGGCTGGATTTGGGGTTGGAATCAGAACTGGAATCTGAACCGGAATCAGAACTGGAATTGGGGCTGGAATTAGAACTGGGATTAAGGCTGGAATCGGGGCTGGAACCAGGACTGGAATTGGATCTTGAATTGGAGCTGGAATTAGAACTGGAATCAGGGCTGGAATTGGGGCTGGATTTGGGACAGGAATCAGGGCTGGAATTAGAACTGGAATCAGGGCTGGAATTAGAACTGGAATCAGGGCTGGAATTGGGGCTGGAACTAGAATAAGAACTACAATCCGAACTGGAATCAGGGCAGGAATTGGGGCTGGATTTGGGAATAGAATTAGGAGTAGAATTAGAACCGGAGTCGGGGCTGGATTTGGATCTGGAATTGGAGCTGTAATTCAGGCTGGAATCAGAACTGGAATCGGGGCTGGAATCGGGGATGGGTTTGGATCTGGAATTAGAACAGGAACCGGGGCTGGAATCAGAGCTGGAATTGGGGCTGGAATAGGGGATGGAATCGGGGCTGGAATTAGAACAGGAACCGGGGCTGGAATTGGAACTGGAATTAGGACTGGAATTGGAACTGGAATTGGAACTGGGATTAGAACTGGAATTGGAACTGGGATTAGAACTGGAATTGGAACTGGGATTAGAACTGGAATCAGGGCTGGATTTGTGGCTGAAATCAGAACTGGAATCAGAACTGGAATCAGGGCTGGAATCAGGGCTGGAATTGGATCTGAAATTAGGGCTGCAAATAGAACTGGAATTGGGGCTGGAATCAGGGCGGGAATCAGAACTGGAATCAGGGCTGGAATTGGGGCTGGATTTGGGAATAGAATTAGGAGTAGAATTAGAACCGGAGTCGGGGCTGGATTTGGATCCGGAATTGGAGCTGTAATTCAGGCTGGAATCAGAACTGGAATTGGGGCTGGAATCGGGGATGGATTTGGATCTGGAATTAGAACAGGAATCGGGGCTGGAATCAGAGCTGGAATTGGAACTGGGATTAGAACTGGAATCAGGGCTGGATTTGTGGCTGAAATCAGAACTGGAATCAGAACTGGAATTGGGGCTGGAATTAGAACTGGGATTAAGGCTGGAATCGGGGCTGGAACCAGGACTGGAATTGGATCTTGAATTGGAGCTGGAATTAGAACTGGAATCAGGGCTGGAATTAGAACTGGATTTGGGACAGGAATCAGGGCTGGAATTAGAACTGGAATCAGGGCTGGAACTAGAATAAGAACTACAATCCGAACTGGAATCAGGGCAGGAATTGGGGCTGGATTTGGGAATAGAATTAGGAGTAGAATTAGAACCGGAGTCGGGGCTGGATTTGGATCCGGAATTGGAGCTGTAATTCAGGCTGGAATCAGAGCTGGAATTGGGGCTGGAATCGGGGATGGGTTTGGATCTGGAATTAGAACAGGAACCGGGGCTGGAATCAGAGCTGGAATTGGGGCTGGAATCGGGGATGGAATCAGGGCTGGAGTTAGAACAGGAATCAGGGCTGGAATTGGAACTGGAATTAGGGCTGGAATTAGAACTGGAATTGGAACTGGGATTAGAACTGGAATTAGGGCTGAAATGTGAACTGGAATTAGGATTAGAACTGGAATTGGGGCTGGAATTAGAATGAGAACTGGAATCGGGGGTGGAATTAGAGCTGGAATTAGAACTGGAATTGGGGCTGGATTTGGGGTTGGAATCAGAACCGGAATCAGAACCGGAATCAGAACTGGAATTGGGGCTGGGATTAAGGCTGGAATCGGGGCTGGAACCAGGACTGGAATTGGATCTTGAATTGGAGCTGGAATTAGAACTGGAATCAGGGCTGGAATTAGAACTGGATTTGGGACAGGAATCAGGGCTGGAATTAGAACTGGAATCAGGGCTGGAATTGGGGCTGGATTTGGGACAGGAATCAGGGCTGGAATTAGAACTGGATTTGGGACAGGAATCAGGGCTGGAATTAGAACTGGAATCAGGGCTGGAATCGGGGCTGGAACTAGAATAAGAACTACAATCAGAACGGGAATCAGGGCAGGAATTGGGGCTGGATTTGGGAATAGAATTAGGAGTAGAATTAGAACCGGAATCGGGGCTGGATTTGGATCCGGAATTGGAGCTGTAATTCAGGCTGGAATCAGAACTGGAATTGGGGCTGGAATCGGGGATGGAATTGGATCTGGAATTAGAACAGGAATCGGGGCTGGAATCAGAGCTGGAATTGGGGCTGGAATCGGGGATGGAATTAGAACTGGAGTTAGAACAGGAATGAGGGCTGGAATCAGAACTGGAATTAGGGATGGAATTGGGGATGGAATTGGGGCTGGAATCGGGGCTGGAATCAGGGCTGGAATCAGGGCCGGAGCCGCCGCTCCCGATCCGTGCCGGGTTTTTTTGGGATGCATTCCCGTGGATTTGGGGTTTATGGGGTGTGAGGGGAATCCCATCCCGCCCTTTGATCCCCGGGGTGTCGGACAAGGCCGAGGAAATGGGATCCAGACCCTCGGGAATGCCGGGAATGCCGGGATGGGAACAGCTCCGGGGCTTGGGAGCATCCCAGGGCTCCCATTCCCGCCCCAAATCCCTCTGGGATCATCCCAGGGCTCCAAATCCCTCTGGGATCATCCCAGGGCTCCCATTCCCGCCCCAAATCCCTCTGGGATCATCCCAGGGCTCCCATTCCCGCCCCAAATCCCTCTGGGATCATCCCAGGGCTCCCATTCCCGCCCCAAATCCCTCTGGGATCATCCCAGGGCTCCCATTCCCGCCCCAAATCCCTCTGGGATCATCCCAGGGCTCCCATTCCTGCCCCAAATCCCTCTGGGATCATCCCAGGGCTCCCATTCCTGCCCCAAATCCCTCTGGGATCATCCCAGGGCTCCCATTCCCACCCAAATCCCTCTGGGATCATCCCAGGGCTCCCATTCCCGCCCCAAATCCCTCTGGGATCATCCCAGAATCTCCATTCCCGCCCCAAATCCCTCTGGGATCATCCCAGGGCTCCAAATCCCTCTGGGATCATCCCAGGGCTCCCATTCCCGCCCCAAATCCCTCTGGGATCATCCCAGGGCTCCAAATCCCTCTGGGATCATCCCAGGGCTCCCATTCCCACCCCAAATCCCTCTGGGATCATCCCAGGGCTCCCATTCCCACCCAAATCCCTTTGGGATCATCCCAGAGCTCCCATTCCCACCCCAAATCCCTTTGGGATCATCCCAGAATCTCCATTCCCGCCCCAAATCCCTCTGGGATCATCCCAGGGCTCCCATTCCCACCCAAATCCCTCTGGGATCATCCCAGGGCTCCCATTCCCGCCCCAAATCCCTCTGGGATCATCCCAGGGCTCCCATTCCCACCCAAATCCCTCTGGGATCATCCCAGGGCTCCCATTCCCGCCCCAAATCCCTCTGGGATCATCCCAGGGCTCCCATTCCCACCCCAAATCCTTCTGGGATCATCCCAGGGCTCCCATTCCATCCCAAATCCCTCTGGGATCATCCCAGGGCTCCAAATCCCTCTGGGATCATCCCAGGGCTCCCATTCCCGCCCCAAATCCCTCTGGGATCATCCCAGGGCTCCCATTCCTGCCCCAAATCCCTCTGGGATCATCCCAGGGCTCCCATTCCTGCCCCAAATCCCTCTGGGATCATCCCAGGGCTCCCATTCCCACCCAAATCCCTCTGGGATCATCCCAGGGCTCCCATTCCCGCCCCAAATCCCTCTGGGATCATCCCAGAATCTCCATTCCCGCCCCAAATCCCTCTGGGATCATCCCAGGGCTCCAAATCCCTCTGGGATCATCCCAGGGCTCCCATTCCCGCCCCAAATCCCTCTGGGATCATCCCAGGGCTCCAAATCCCTCTGGGATCATCCCAGGGCTCCCATTCCCACCCCAAATCCCTCTGGGATCATCCCAGGGCTCCCATTCCCACCCAAATCCCTTTGGGATCATCCCAGAGCTCCCATTCCCACCCCAAATCCCTTTGGGATCATCCCAGAATCTCCATTCCCGCCCCAAATCCCTCTGGGATCATCCCAGGGCTCCCATTCCCACCCAAATCCCTCTGGGATCATCCCAGGGCTCCCATTCCCGCCCCAAATCCCTCTGGGATCATCCCAGGGCTCCCATTCCCACCCAAAATCCCTCTGGGATCATCCCAGGGCTCCAAATCCCTCTGGGATCATCCCAGAATCTCCATTCCCTCCCCAAATCCCTTTGGGATCCTGACCCCTTCCTTTCGGGAGGGAGGGGATTTGGGGTGAAGGAATTCCCGTCTGGAATCTCCTCAGGATCCAGGGGGGATTTGGGATCCAGGGAGGAATTGGGATATGGAGGGGATTGGGATAGAGAAGGATTTGGGATCCAGAGGGGATTTGGGATAAAGGAATTCCTGTCTGGAATTTTCTCAGAGGGAATTGGGATATGGAAGGGAATTGGGATAAAGGAATTCCTGTCTGGAATCTCATCGGGATCCAAAGGGAATTGGGATCCGGAGGGGATTTGGGATACAGGAATTCCCCTCTGAAATCTCCTCAGGATCCAGGGGGGAATTGGGATCCAGGGGGGAATTGGGATAAAGGAATTCCTGTCTGGAATCTCATCAGGATCCAGGGGGGAATTGGGATATGGAAGGGATTTGGGATAAAGGAATTCCCGTCTGGAATCTCAGGATCCAGGGGGGAATTGGGATATGGAAGGGAATTGGGATGAAGGAATTCCCGTCTGGAGTCTCAGGATCCAGGGGGGAATTGGGATATGGAGGGAATTGGGATAAAGGAATTCCCATCTGGAATCTCCTCAGGATCCAAAGGGAATTGGGATCCGGAGGGGATTTGGGATACAGGAATTCCCGTCTGGAATCTCCTCAGGATCCAGAGGGGAACTGGGATCCGGGGGGGAATTGGGATACAGGAATTCCCGTCTGGAATCTCAGGATCCAGGGGGGAACTGGGATCCAGAGAGGATTTGGGATAAAGGAATTCCCGTCTGGAATCTCCTCAGGATCCAGGGGAGAATTGGGATATGGAGGGGATTTGAGATAAAGGAATTCCCGTCTGGAATCTCAGGATCCAGGGGGGAACTGGGATCCAGAAAGGATTTGGGATACAGGAATTCCCGTCTGGAATCTCAGGATCCAGGGGGGAACTGGGATCCAGAAAGGATTTGGGATAAAGGAATTCCCGTCTGGAATCTCCTCAGGATCCAGGGGGGAATTGGGATCCGGGGGGGAATTGGGATATGGAAGGGATTTGGGATGAAGGAATTGCCGTCTGGAATGCTCTCAGAGGGAATTGGGATCCAGGGGAAAACCGGGATCCAGAGAGGATTTGGGAAATCCTGGGAAAGAGGAAATCCCAGGAAAAGCAAAATCCTGGGAAATGGGAAATCCTGGGAATGGCCGATTCCCGGGAAATGGGAAATGATGGGAAATGGGAAATCCTGGGAAATGGGGAATCCTGAAAATGGGAAATCCTGGGAATCCCAGGGAAAACCCCAGCACAGCTTCATAAGGAAAGGTTTTCCATGGAAAAATCCCGGATTTAGTCACAGGGGGCAAGAATTCCACGGGATTCCCAAACCACCCCTTTTCCCCCTTCAGGGCTGTGCCCCAAATCCAGGATTTCCATGGAAAAATCCCAGATTTAGGCACAAAGAGCAGGAATTCCACGGGATTCCCAAACCACCCCGGAGCCAGGAGCTTCCCTGAGCCATTCCCACTGTACCCCAGGATGAGATCACTCAAATCCAGGTTTTCCATGGAAAAACCCCAGATTTAGGCACAAGCAGCAGGAATTCCATGGGATTCCCGACCCACCCCTTTTCCCTCTTCAGGGCTGGCCCCAAATCCAGGTTTTCCATGGAAAAAACCCAGAATCAGGCACAAGGAGCAGGAATTCCGCGGGATTCCTGAACTGCCCCGGGGCCGTTCCCGCTTTTCCCCCTTCAGGGCTGCACCCACATCCAGGTTTTTAATGGAAAAATCCTGAATTTAAGCACAAAGAGCAGGAATTCCAAGGGATTCCCAAATCACCCCGGAGCCAGGAGCTTCCCTGAGCCATTCCCACTTTTCTCCAGGATGAGATCACTCAAACCCAGGTTTTCCACGGAAAAATCCCAGATTTAGGCACAAGCAGCAGGAATTCCGCAGGATTCCCCATTTTCCCCTTTTCCCCCTTCAGGGCTGCACCCCAATCCAGGCTTTCCATGGAAAAACCCCAGAATCAGGCACAAGCAGCAGGAATTCCACGGGATTCCCGAACCACCCCTTTTCCCCCTTCAGGGCTGAACCCACATCCAGGTTTTTAATGGAAAAATCCTGAATTTAAGCACAAGCAGCAGGAATTCCACGGGATTCCCAAACCACCCCTTTTCCCCCTTCAGGGCTGCACCCCAATCCAGGATTTCCATGGAAAAACCCCAGATTCAGGCACAAGCAGCAGAAATTCCGCAGGATTCCTGAACTGCCCCGGGGCCGTTCCCGCTTTTCCCCCTTCAGGGCTGCACCCCAAATCCAGGTTTTCCATGGAAAAACCCCAGATTCAGGCACAAGGAGCAGGAATTCCACGGGATTCCCGACCCACCCCTTTTCCCCCTTCAGGGCTGCACCCAAATCCAGGATTTCCATGGAAAAATCCCAGATTCAGGCACAAGGAGCAGGAATTCCACGGGATTCCCGAACCACCCCTTTTCCCCCTTCAGGGCTGTGCCTCAAATCCAGGTTTTCCATGGAAAAACCTCAGATTTAGGCACAAGGAGCAGAAATTCCCTGGGATTCCCGAACCACCCCAGAGCCAGGAGCTTCCCTGAGCCATTCCCACTTTTCTCCAGGATGAGATCACTCAAACCCAGGTTTTCCATGGAAAAATCCCCAATTTAGGCACAAGGAGCAGAAATTCCGCGGGATTCCCAAACCACCTTTTCCCCCTTCAGGGCTGCATCCCAATCCAGGTTTTCCATGGAAAAATCCCAGATTTAGGCACAAGCAGCAGAAATTCCCTGGGATTCCCGAACCACCCCTTTTCCCCCTTCACGGCTGGCCCCAAATCCAGGATTTCCATGGAAAAACCCCAGATTCAGGCACAGGGAGCAGGAATTCCGCGGGATTCCAGAACTGCCCCGGGGCCGTTCCCGCTTTTCTCCTTTCAGGGCTGCACCCCCAATCCAGGTTTTCCATGGAAAAACCCCAGATTTAGGCACAGGGAGCAGGAATTCCACGGGATTCCCAAACCACCCCAGAGCCAGGAGCTTCCCTGAGCCATTCCCACTTTTCTCCAGGATGAGATCACTCAAATCCAGGTTTTCCATGGAAAAATCCCCAATTTAGGCACAAGCAGCAGAAATTCCATGGGATTCCCAAACCACCCCTTTTCCCCCTTCAGGGCTGCACCCCAATCCAGGTTTTTAATGGAAAAATCCCAGATTCAGGCACAAGGAGCAGGAATTCCGCGGGATTCCTGAACTGCCCCGGGGCCATTCCCACTTTTCCCCCTTCAGGGCTGAACCCACGTACAGGTTTTCCATGGAAAAACCCCAGATTTAGTCACAAAGAGCAGGAATTCTGCGGGATTCCTGAACTGCCCCGGGGCCGTTCCCGCTTTTCCCCTTTCAGGGCTGCACCCACATCCAGGTTTTCCATGGAAAAACCCCAGATTTAGTCACAAAGAGCAGGAATTCCACGGGATTCCCAAACCACCCCGGAGCCAGGAGCTTCCCTGAGCCATTCCCACTTTTCTCCAGGATGAGATCACTCAAACCCAGGTTTTCCATGGAAAAATCCCAGATTTAGGCACACGCAGCAGAAATTCCATGGGAATCGGAAACCACCCCTTTTCCCCCTTCAGGGCTGCGCCCCAAATCCAGGTTTTTAATGGAAAAACCCCAGATTTAGGCACAAGCAGCAGAAATTCCACGGGATTCCCAAACCACCCCTTTTCCCCCTTCAGGGCTGAACCCACATCCAGGATTTCCATGGAAAAACCCCAGATTCAGGCACAGGGAGCAGGAATTCCGCGGGATTCCCGACCCACTGCGGGGCCGTTCCCGCTTTTCCCGCTTTTCCCCCTTTCCCGAATCCCGAATTGCTGCCGGAGGGAGGGAGGGAGGGAAAAGCGGGGCTGCGGCTGCGGCTGCGGCTGCGGCACTTTGGGATTTTCCCAATCCCCGTTTCCGCTCCAGACGGCCCCGAGCTCCCGGGGATTGAACATCTGGGAAATCGGAGTGCCATCAATCCCCCCTCTCCCCTCCCCTCCCCTCCCCTCGGAGGGACGGACGGACGGACGGACGGACGGGGCCGCACGTGCGGCGCGGGCAGCGAGAGCGGCGGGGAGGGCGGGGTTGGGCATGGAAAACGGGAATGGGATCCCGAAAAACGGGGATGGGAAACGGGAATGGGATCCCGAAAAATGGGGATGGGAAACAGGAATGGGATCCCGAAAAACGGGGGTGGAAAACAGGAATGGGATCCCTAAAACTGGGATGGAAAACGGGAATGGGATCCGGAAAATGGGGATGGAAAATGGGAATGGGACCCCGAAAAATGGGGAGGGGATACGGGAATGGGATCCCGAAAAACGGGGAGGGGAAACGGGAATGGGATCCTGAAAAACGGGGATGGGAAACGGGAATGGGATCCTGAAAAACGGGGAGGGGAAACGGGAATGGGATCCTGAAAAACGGGGATGGAAAACGGGAATGGGATCCTGAAAAACGGGGATGGAAAACGGGAATGGGATCCCGAAAAACGGGGATGGGAAAGGGGAATGGGATCCTGAAAAACTGGGATGGGAAACGGGAATGGGATCCTGAAAAACGGGGATGGGAAACAGGAATGGGATCCCGAAAAACGGGGATGGGAAAGGGGAATGGGATCCCGAAAAACGGGGATGGGAAACGGGAATGGGATCCCGAAAAACGGGGATGGGAAACGGGAATGGGATCCCGAAAAACGGGGAGGGGAAACGGGAATGGGATCCCGAAAAACGGGGATGGAAAATGGGAATGGGATCCCGAAAAACGGGGAGGGGAAACGGGAATGGGATCCTGAAAAACGGGGAGGGGAAACGGGAATGGGATCCCGAAAAACGGGGATGGGAAACGGGAATGGGATCACGAAAAACGGGGATGGGAAACGGGAATGGGATCCTGAAAAATGGGGATGGGAAACGGGAATGGGATCCCGAAAAACGGGGATGGGAAACGGGAATGGGATCCCGAAAAACGGGGATGGGAAACGGGAATGGGATCCCGAAAAATGGGGATGGAAAACGGGAATGGGATCCTGAAAAACGGGGAGGGGAAAACGGGAATGCGATCCCGAAAAATGGGGATGGGAAAGGGGAATGGGATCCTGAAAAACGGGGATGGGAAACAGGAATGGGACCCCGAAAAATGGGGATGGGAAACGGGAATGGGATCCCGAAAAACGGGGATGGGAAACGGGAATGGGATCACGAAAAATGGGATGGAAAATGGGAATGGGATCCTGAAAAACGGGGATGGGAAACGGGAATGGGACCCCGAAAAACGGGGATGGGAAACGGGAATGGGATCCCGAAAAACGGGGATGGGAAACGGGAATGGGATCACGAAAAATGGGATGGAAAATGGGAATGGGATCCTGAAAAATGGGGAGGGGAAACGGGAATGGGATCCCGAAAAACGGGGAGGGGAAAACGGGAATGGGATCCTGAAAAACGGGGATGGGAAACGGGAATGGGATCCCGAAAAACGGGGAGGGGAAAACGGGAATGGGATCACGAAAAACGGGGATGGGAAACGGGAATGGGATCCCGAAAAACGGGGATGGGAAACGGGAATGGGATCCTAAAAAATGGGGATGGAAAACGGGAATGGGATCCCTAAAACAGGGATGGAAAACCGCAGGGAGGATGGGATGAGGATGGAAAACGGGAATGGGATCCCGAAAAACGGGGAGGGGAAGAGGAGTTGGATCCCAAAAACTGGGATGGAAAATGGGAATGGGATCCTGAAAAATGGGGATGGGAAACGGGAATGGGATCCTGAAAAATGGGGATGGGGAAAACGGGAATGGGATCCCGAAAAACGGGGAGGGGAAACGGGAATGGGATCACGAAAAACTGGGATGGGAAACGGGAATGGGATCCCGAAAAACTGGGATGGGAAACGGGAATGGGATCACGAAAAATGGGATGGAAAATGGGAATGGGATCCCTAAAACAGGGATGGAAAATGGGAATTGGATCCCAAAAAACTGGGAATGGGGAGTGGGGGATACTGGTTATACTGGGATGGGTACTGGTTATACTGGGATGGGTACTGGTTATACTGGGATGGGTACTGGTTATACTGGGATGGTACCAGGAATTGTTCAAAAACCAGGGATGGAAAATGGGAATTGGATCCTGGAAAATGGGAAAGGTTTGGGATGGGGCAGGGAATGGGAACTGGATCCCAAAAAACCGGGAATGACAAGGAGGACTGGGGGATACTGGTTATACTGGGAGTGGTACTGGGAGTGGTACTGGAGTTGTACCGGTGGCATTGGGACTATACTGGTTATACTGGTTATTCTGGGGGCTATACTGGTTATACTGGGGTTATACTGGGGTTATACTGGTGGCACTGGGACTATACTGGGGTTATACTGGGGTTATACTGGCTATACTGGTTATACTGGGATTATACTGGTTATACTGGGGTTATACTGGTGGCACGGGGACTATACTGGTTATACTGGGGTTATACTCGTTATACTGGGGTTATACTGGTTATACTGGGGTTATACTGGTGGCACTGGTGGCTATATTGGTTATACTGGTGGCACTGGGGTTATGCTGGGGCCATGCTGGTTATACTGGCTATACTGGTTATACTGGGGTTATACTGGTTATACTGGTTATACTGGGGTTGTACTGGGGTTGTACTGGTTATACTGGGGTTATACTGGTTATACTGGGGTTATACTGGTGGCACTGGGGTTATACTGGTGGCACTGGGGCTATGCTGGTTATACTGGGGTTATGCTGGTGGCACTGGTGGCTATACTGGTTATACTGGTGGCACTGGGGTTATGCTGGGGCCATGCTGGTTATACTGGGGTTATACTGGTTATACTGGGGTTGTACTGGCTATACTGGGGTTATACTGGTTATACTGGTTATACTGGGGTTATGCTGGTTATACTGGGGTTGTACTGGTTATACTGGTGGCACTGGGGTTATGCTGGGGCCATGCTGGTTATACTGGTGTTATACTGGTTATACTGGGGTTGTACTGGCTATACTGGGGTTATACTGGTGGCACTGGGGCCATGCTGGTTATACTGGTGTTACACTGGGGATGGCACTGGGGTGACTGGGCCACGGGAATCCCGGGATCGGGGCAGGGATCAGGGACAGCTCCGGGAGATCCTGGGAGGATTCCAGGGAAGGGATCCCTGGAAAATTGCCTGGGACAGGATCCAGGAGAATCCCCCAGGAGGATTCCTGGGAAGGGATCCCAGAGGATTCCCGGGAAGGGATCCCAGGAATATTCCCGGGGAAGGGATCCTGGGAGAATTCTCAGGAAAGGATCTCGGGAGAATTTCCAGGAAGGGATCTGGGGGGATTCCCAGGGAAAGGATCCCAGAGGATTCCCGGGAAGGGATCCCTGGAAAATTGCCTGGAACGAGATCCAGGAGAATCCCCCAGGAGGATTCCCGGGAAGGGATCCCGGGAATATTCCCTGGGAAAGGATCCTGGGAGAATTCTCAGGAAAGGATCTCGGGAGAATTTTCAGGAGGGGATCTGGGGAGAATTTCCAGGAAGGGATCCCAGAGGATTCCCAGGAAGGGATCCCAGGAATATTCCCAGGGAAGGGATCCCAGAGGATTCCCCGGGAGGATTCCCAGGAAGGAATCTCAGGAGAATTCCCTGGGAGGATTCCTTGGGAAGGGATCCTGGGAGAATCCCCAGGAAGGGATTCCAAGAGAATTCCCAGGGAAGGGATCTCGGGAGAATTTCCCGGGAACGCGCTCCCAGAGGATTCCCAGGAAGGGATCCCAGGACTATTCCCTGGGAAGGGATCCTGGGAGAATTCTCAGGAAAGGATCTCGGGAGAATTTTCAGGAAGGGATCTGGGGGGATTCCCTGGGAAGGGATCCTGGGATGATTCTCTGGGAAAGGGATCCAGGAAAACTCCCTGGGAAGGGATTCTCTGGGAAAACACCCTGGGAGAATTCCCAGGGAAGAGATCCCGGAGGATTCCTGCGAAGGGAATTCCGCTGGGAAGGGGATCCTGGGTGGATTCCGCGGGAAGGGATCCCGGGAGGATCCCAGCAGAATTCCCAGTTCCAGGTTTGATCCCGTCTCCTTTCCCTCCCACAGAGCAAAGACCGGGACAGGAAGACGGGACAGCTCCGGAGCTAGGCCGGGAATTCCAGCCGGGAATTCCAGCCGGGAATTCCAGCCGGGAATCCCAGCCGGGAATCCCAGCCGGGAATTCCAGCCGGGAATCCCAGCCGGAGCAGGGGAAGCCGCGCTGGAGGATTCCCGGATCCAGGGACGTTTTCCTGCCGGATCCCGCGGGAAGAGCGGCACCGACATTCCAGAGGATCCCACGGGACACAGAGGAGGTGCCGGAATTCCGGGAGATCCCAGGAACGCGGGGCCGCTCCGGGAATCCTCGGGAATTCCTGCCCTGGGATTCCGGATCATGGAACACTTGGATCCGCTCTGGGAATCCTTGGGAATTCCTGCCCTGGGATTCTGGATCATGAACACTTGGATCCGCTCCGGGAATTCCTGGGAATTCCTGCCCTGGGATTCTGGATCATGAACACTTGGATCCGCTCTGGGAATCCTTGGGAATTCCTGCTCTGGTATTCCGGATCGTGAACACTTGGATCCACTCTGGGAATCCTCGGGAATTCCTGCCCTGGGATTCCGGATCATGGAACACTTGGATCCGCTCTGGGAATTCCTGGGAATTCCTGCCCCTGGGATTCCGGATCCTGGAACACTTGGATCTCTGGGAATTCCTGCCCTGGGATTCTGGATCATTGAACACTTGGATCTGCTCCAGAAATTCTCAGGAATTCCTGCCCTGGGATTCCAGATCATGGAACACTTGGATCACTTGGATCCACTCTGGGAATTCCCGCCCCAGGATTCTGGATCACGGAACACTTGGATCACTCGGATCTGCTCCAGGAATTCTCGGGAATTCCTGCCCTGGGATTCCGGATCATGGAACACTTGGATCCGCTCTGGGAATTCCTGGGAATTCCTGCCCTGGGATTCTGGATCATGAACACTTGGATCCGCTCTGGGAATCCTTGGGAATTCCTGCCCCAGGATTCCGGATCATGGAACACTTGGATCTGCTCCAGAAATTCTCAGGAATTCCTGCCCTGGGATTCTGGATCACGGAACACTTGGATCACTTGGATCCACTCTGGGAATCCCTGTCCCAGGATTCCTGCAGGTGGAACACTGAGATCTCCTGGATCCACTCCAGGAATTCCTGCCCTGGAATCTCTGCTCATGGAACACTTGGACATCTGGGATCCACTCTGGGAATCCTTGGGAATTTCTGCCCTGGGATCCGTGGATCCTCATGGACATCCAGGCTTTTCCAGAGCCATTTCCCAGATCCCCTTCCTGCTTGGAGCCACCTGATCCCGGAACCGATCCTGGAATCGATCCCTGAACCGATCCTGGAATCGATCCCTGAACCGATCCTGGAATTGATCCCTGAACTGATTTTAGAACCAATCCCTGAACTGATCCTGGCACCGATCCCTGAACTGATCCTGGAATTAATTCCTGAACTGATCCCGGAACTGATCCTGGAGTTATAAATCCCAGAACCGATCCAGGAACGGATCCCGGCACCGATCCCTGAGCGCGGGGTGCAGGGGCTGCATTTTTTGGGAATTATCAATCACATGCTGGAATTTCATGTTGTTGATGTGGGAATTAATTAAATCCGGATTTTGTGTCATTAATCGGGAATCTGGGTCATGATCCTTGAGGGAATTCCTTCCTTTCCCTTTCCCCTTTCCCTTTCCTCTTCTCCCTTCCCCTGTCCCTGTCCCCTTTTCCCATTTTTCCTTTCCCCATTCCCTTTTCCCTTTCCCCATTTTTCCTCTTTCCTTTTCACGTTTTCTTCTCCTTTCCCCTTTCCCTTTCCTCTTCTCCCTTCCCCTGTCCCCGTCCCCTTTTCCCATTTTCCCTTTCCCTTTTCCCAATTTCCCTTTCCCCATTTTCCCTTTACCTTCCCCTTTCTCCATTTTCCCTTTTCCTTCCCCTTTCCCCTTGTTCCCTTCTCCTTTTTTCCTTTTCCCCATTTTCCCTTCTCCTTTTCCCTTTCCCTTTTCCCCCACCTTCCCTTTCCCTATTTTCCCTTTCCCTTTTCCCATTCCCTTCTCCATTCCTTCTCCCCTACTCCCTTTCCCATTTTCCTTTCCCATTTTCCTTTCCCATTTTCCTTTCCATTTTCCTTTCCTTTCCTTTCCTTTCCTTTCCTTTCCTTTCCTTTCCTTTCCTTTCCTTTCCTTTCCTTTCCTTTCCTTTCCTTTCCTTTCCTTTCCTTTCCTTTCCTTTCCTTTCCTTTCCTTTCCTTTCCTTTCCTTCCCTTCCCTTCCCTTCCCTTCCCTTCCCTTCCCTTCCCTTTTCCCCTTTCCCCTTTTCCCTTTTCCCCTTTCCCCTTTCCCCTTTTCCCCTTTCTCTTTTCCCCTTTTCCCTTTTCTCCTTTCCCCCTTTTCTCCTTTTTCCCTTTTCCCTTTTTCCCCTTTTCCCACAGGTTATTCCCAGCCATCACCAACACTCCCAGTGCCAGAAGGAGCAGGTAAAAACCAGGAATTTGGGAAACCCTGGGGAAACGAACGCCAGCACTTCCCAAAGCTCCCCCTGAGGGATCCCAGGACAACGGGATGTTCCCAAATCCGGGACGTTCCCAAATCCGGGATGTTCCCAAATCTGGGACGTTCCCAAATCCGGGGTGTTCCCAAATCCGGGGTGTTCCCAAATCCGGGGTGTTCCCAAATCCAGGATGTTCCCAAATCTGGGATGTTCCCAAATCCAGGGGGTTCCCAAATCCAGGGGGTTCCCAAATCCGGGGTGTTCCCAAATCCGGGACGTTCCCAAATCTGGGGTGTTCCCAAATCCGGGACGTTCCCAAATCCAGGGTGTTCCCAAATCCGGGGTGTTCCCGAATCCGTGTGCCAAGGGAAAGGCCTGGAATGTGGGGCAGCAGGAGGGGGAGGAAAACTGGGATGGGATCTGGGATTGGGAACACGATCAGAACTGGGATGGGATCGGGATTGGGATCAGAACTGGGATGGGATCTGGGATTGGGAACACGACTGGGATGGGATCGGGATCGGGATCAGAACTGGGATGGGATCGGGATCAGGACTGGGATGGGATCGGGATTGGAATCAGGACTGGGATGGGATCGGGATCAGAACTGGGATGGGATCGGGATCAGGACTGGGATGGTATTGGGATTGGGATCAGAACTGGGATGGGATCGGGATCAGGACTGGGATGGGATCGGGATCAGGACTGGGATGGGATCGGGATTGGGAACACGATCAGAACTGGGATGGGATCGGGATTGGGATCAGAACTGGGATGGGATCTGGGATTGGGAACACGACTGGGATGGGATCGGGATCGGGATCAGAACTGGGATGGGATCGGGATCAGGACTGGGATGGGATCGGGATTGGAATCAGGACTGGGATGGGATCGGGATCAGAACTGGGATGGGATCGGGATCAGGACTGGGATGGTATTGGGATTGGGATCAGAACTGGGATGGGATCGGGATCAGGACTGGGATGGGATCGGGATCAGGACTGGGATGGGATCGGGATTGGGAACACGATCAGAACTGGGATGGGATCGGGATTGGGATCAGAACTGGGATGGGATCTGGGATTGGGAACACGACTGGGATGGGACTGGGATCAGGACTGGGATGGGATCTGGGATTGGGAACACGACTGGGATGGGACTGGGATCAGGACTGGGATGGGATCTGGGATTGGGAACACGACTGGGATGGGATCGGGATCAGGACTGGGATGGGATCTGGGATTGGGAACAGAACTGGGATGGGATCGGGATCAGGACTGGGATGGGATTGGGATTGGGATCAGAACTGGGAGGGGATCGGGATCAGGACTGGGATGGGATCTGGGATTGGGAACACGACTGGGATGGGACTGGGATCAGGACTGGGATGGGATCGGGATCAGGACTGGGATGGGATCGGGATTGGGATCAGAACTGGGATGGGATCGGGATCACGACTGGGATGGGATCGGGATCAGGACTGGGATGGGATCGGGATTGGGAACACGATCAGAACTGGAATGGGATCGGGATCAGGACTGGGATGGGATCGGGATCAGGACTGGGATGAGATTGGGATTGGGAACACGATCAGAACTGGGATGGGATCGGGATTGGGATCAGAACTGGGATAAGACTCAGATCCAAGAGAAAACCAGGATAAGCCCCAGGACCAGGATTCCCATGGGATTCCTTGAGCCCCCAACCCTGAGTGATTCCCGTGGAATCCCCTGATCCCGAGTGATGCCCCTGGATTATCCAAGGGCGTCGGCACCATGGGGAGGGCTGGAGAGGGAGGAGGATTCCCAGGAAAAGGTTGTCGGGTCCATGGGAAGAAAATCAAGGAATTGCAGAGCCTGGAAAAGCCCCTGGAGCCTCCCAAATCCATCCCCAGCTGTGTCCCCATCCTGCATCCACAGGGATGGGAATTCCAGCTGGGAATGGGGATCCCAACCCAGAATTCCAGCTGGGAATGGGGATCCCAGCCCAGAATTCCAGATGGGAATGAGGATTCCAGCCGGGAATTCCAGATGGAAATGGGGATCCCAGCCCGGAATTCCAGATGGGAATGGGGATCCCAACCCGGAATTCCAGATGGAAATGGGGATCCCAGCCCGGAATTCCAGCTGGGAATGGGGATCTCAGCCCAGAATTCCAGCTGGGAATGGGGATCCCAACCCGGAATTCCAGCTGGGAATGGGGATCCCAGCCCAGAATTCCAGCTGGGAATGGGGATCCCAACCCGGAATTCCAGATGGGAATGGGGATCCCAACCCAGAATTCCAGCTGGGAATGGGGGGTTCCAACCCAGAATTCCAGCTGGGAATGAGGATTCCAGCCCGGAATTCCAGCTGGGAATGGGGAACCCAACCCTGAATTCCAGCTGGGAATGGGGATCCCAGCCCGGAATTCCAGATGGGAATGGGGAACCCAACCCTGAATTCCAGCTGGGAATGGGGATCCCAGCCCAGAATTCCAGCTGGGAATGGGGATCCCAACCCTGAATTCCAGCTGGGAATGGGGATCCCAGCCCAGAATTCCAGCTGGGAATGGGGATCCCAACCCAGAATTCCAGCTGGGAATGGGGATCCCAACCCAGAATTCCAGCTGGGAATGGGGGTTCCATCCCAGAATTCCAGCCCTTTCCAGGGGAATATTCCCAAAAATCCCACCTCAATGCTCTTCCCAGCCTTTCCCAGCCCTGGGCTCAGCTGGAGCGGGGAAAAGGCTCCGGATCCAGCCGGGAATTCCACGGGAATTGCAGCATTCCCTGATCCCACAGATGCCGAGGGGCTCCTGTCCCTTTTTCCCGGCTCCTGTCCCTTCCCCGCTCCCCCATCCCATTCCCGGCTCATTCCCATCCCATTCCCATCCCATTCCCGGCTCATTCCCGGCTCATTCCCGGCTCATTCCCGGCTCCATCCATCCCTGCCCCCGCCGGCCGGCCGGGGCCTGGCCCGGGATTTTCCGGGACATTTTTGCTCCATGAAATCAGCGCAGGCTCCCGGATCCGCACGTCGCGGCCTTGGCTCCCGCGGGATTGGCCCCGAGCCGGGAGCCGCCGCTCCCGCTGCCAGCCGCGGCTCCCGGAATTCAGGAATTCAGGAATCCGGGCCCCGGGCCCGCCGTGGCTCCGCAGCAGCAGCAGCCACGCAGGAATTCGGAATTTCGGGACCCGCGGCCATCCCCGGGCCCGGAGCTGCTCCCGATTCCCCTGCGGGCCCGGCAGACCCAAACTGGGAAGGGAAGATCCGAACTGGGAATTTTTGGCCCGTCTGGAGGCTCCTGGGGGAGGATTCTGCCTCATTCCCAGCTCCCGGGGCAGATCCAGTGGGATTGACCGGGGAATGAGCCTTGGGAATGTCCCCATGGAGCTGCCCGGGGCCAGCAGATCCAGGAATTCCTGGGGCTGGAGAATCCCTGGGGATGGGAATGAGGGAATTCCTGGGGCTGGGAAATCCCTGGGGATGGGAATGAGGGAATTCCTGGGGCCGGGAAATCCCTGGGGATGGGAATGAGGGAATTCCTGGGGCTGGAGAATCCCTGGGGCTGGGAATGAGGGAATTCCTGGGGCTGCAGAATCCCTGGGGATGGGAATGAGGGAATTCCTGGGGCCGGGAAATCCCTGGGGATGGGAATGAGGGAATTCCTGGGGCTGGAGAATCCCTGGGGATGGGAATGAGGGAATTCCTGGGGCTGGAGAATCCCTGGGGATGGGAATGAGGGAATTCCTGGGGCTGGGAAATCCCTGGGGATGGGAATGAGGGAATTCCTGGGGATGGGAATGAGGGAATTCCTGGGGCTGGAGAATCCCTGGGGATGGGAATGAGGGAATTCCTGGGGCTGGGAAATCCCTGGGGCTGGGAATGAGGGAATTCCTGGGGCTGGGAAATCCCTGGGGATGGGAATGAGGGAATTCCTGGGGCTGGGAATGAGGGAATTCCTGGGGCTGGAGAATCCCTGGGGCTGGGAATGAGGGAATTCCTGGGGATGGGAATGAGGGAATTCCTGGGATGGGAATGAGGGAATTCCTGGGGCTGGGAAATCCCTGGGATGGGAATGAGGGAATTCCTGGGGCCGGGAAATCCCTGGGGATGGGGATTCCATCCCAGCCGTGTCCCCATCCCACATCCTCAGGGATGAGAATTCCAGCTGGGAATGGCAATTCCAGCCCAGAATTCCAGGGGAAAATTCCCCAAAATCCCCCTCTGGATGGCTCTGGGGGTGCCAGGGGTGGGATGCGGATCCGGGTGTTCCCAAATCCCGCTGTGCCAGGAAGGTGAGGCTCCCCCAGCTGCCAGAATTCCCAAAAATCCCTTCCATATTCCAGGAGAGCTGCAGAGGGCTTTGGGATGCAGGCTGGAGGGATGGGAAACAGGGAATATCGGATTCCCATGGAATACTGGGATTTTGGGATGGAATTCCCAGAGAATCCGGGGCTGGAACGTCCCGGGAGCATCCCGGGATAGCAGGAGCTGGAATGGCTGGGAAAGGACGATCCCTAAAATCCCTTCCAACCAAAACCATTCCAGGATTCCATGGACAACCCCAGAATTATCCCAGGCCAGGCTGGAGCATCCCAAGATATCCGAACCCTCCCTGCCTATCCCTAAATCCTGTCCATCCCAAACCATTCCAGGATTCCCTGGACAACCCCAGAATTATCCCAGGGCAGGCCGGAGCATCCCTGCCCATGGAATGGGACAATTCCTAAAATCCCTTCCAACCAAAACCATTCCAGGATTCCATGGACACCCCTGGAATTGTCCCCAGCCAGGCTGGAATATCCCAGGCCAAGCCGAACCATCCCTGCCTATCCCTAAATCCTGTCCATCCCAAACCATTCCAGGATTCCATGGACAAGCCCAGAATTATCCCAGGCCAGGCTGCAACATCCCTGCCCATGGAATGGGACAATTCCTAAAATCCCTTCCAACCAAAACCATTCCAGGATTCCATGGACACCCCTGGAATTATCCCAGGCCAAGCCGAACCATCCCTGCCTATCCCTAAATCCCGTCCATCCCAAACCATTCCAGGATTCCATGGACACCCCTGGAATTGTCCCATGCCAGGCTGGAGCATCCCAGGATAGCCAAACCATCCCTGCCCATGGAATGGGACGATCCCTAAAATCCCTTCCAACCAAAACCATTCCAGGATTCCCTGGACAACCCCAGAATTATCCCAGGCCAGGCTGGAGCATCCCAGGATAGCAGAGCCCTCAGTGCCCATGGAATGGGACAACCCCTAAAATCCCTTCCATCCAAAACCATTCCGGGATTCCATGGACAACCCCAGAATTATCCCAAGCCAGGCTGCAACATCCCAGGATAGCCAAACCATCCCTGCCCATGGAATGGGACAATTCCTAAAATCCCTTCCGTCCAAAACCATTCTAGGATTCCATGGACACCACTGGAATTGTCCCCAGCCAGGCTGGACTATCCCAGGCCAGGCTGAACCATTCCTGCCTATCCCTAAATCCTGTCCATCCCAAACCATTCCAGGATTCCCTGGAAAACCCCAGGATTATCCCAGGCCAGGCTGGAGCAGTCTGGGATAGAGGAGCCCTCAGTGCCCATGGAATGGGACAATCTCTAAATCCCTTCCAACCAAAACCATTCCAGGATTCCCTGGACAACCCCAGAATTATCCCAAGCCAGGCTGCAACATCCCTGCCCATGGAATGGGACAATCCCTAAAATCCCTTCCAACCAAAACCATTCCGGGATTCCATGGACACCCCTGGATTTATCCCAGGCCAAGCCGAACCATCCCTGCCTATCCCTAAATCCTGTCCATCCCAAACCATTCCAGGATTCCCTGGATAACCCTGGAATTGTCCCATGCCAGGCTGGAGCATCCCAGGATAGCAGAGCCCTCAGTGCCCACGGAATGGGACAATCCCTAAAATCCCTTCCATCCAAAACCATTCCGGGATTCCATGGACACCCCTGGAATTGTCCCCAGCCAGGCTGGAGCATCCCTGCCTATCCCTAAATCCTGTCCATTCCAAACCATTCTAGGATTCCCTGGAAAACCCCAGGATTATCCCAGGCCAGGCTGGAGCAGTCTGGGATAGAGGAGCCCTCAGTGCCCATGGAATGGGACAATCCCTAAAATCCCTTTCAACCAAAACCATTCCAGGATTCCCTGGACAACCCCAGAATTATCCCAAGCCAGGCTGCAACATCCCTGCCCATGGAATGGGACAATCCCTAAAATCCCTTCCATCCAAAACCATTCCAGGATTCCATGGACACCCCTGGATTTATCCCAGGCCAAGCCGAACCATCCCTGCCTATCCCTAAATCCTGTCCATCCCAAACCATTCCAGGATTCCATGGACAACCCTGGAATTGTCCCATGCCAGGCTGGAGCATCCCAGGATAGCCAAACCATCCCTGCCCATGGAATGGGACAATCCCTAAAATCCCTTCCAACCAAAACCATTCCAGGATTCCCTGGACAACCCCAGAATTATCCCAGGCCAGGCCGGAACATCCCTGCCCATGGAATGGGACAATCCCTAAAATGCCTTCCAACCAAAACCATTCCAGGATTCCATGGACACCCCTGGAATTGTCCCCAGCCAGGCTGGAGCATTCCAGGCCAGGCTGAACCCTCCCTGCCTATCCCTAAATCCTGTCCATCCCAAACCATTCCAGGATTCCCTGGAAAACCCCAGGATTATCCCAGGCCAGGCTGGAGCATCCCAGGATAGCAGAGCCCTCAGTGCCCATGGAATGGGACAATCTCTAAATCCCTTCCAACCAAAACCATTCCAGGATTCCCTGGACAATCCCAGAATTATCCCAAGCCAGGCCGGAACATCCCAAGATATCCGAACCCTCCCTGCCTATCCCTAAATCCTGTCCATCCCAAACCATTCCAGGATTCCATGGACAATCCCACAATTATCCCAGGGCAGGCCGGAACATCCCTGCCCATGGAATGGGACAATCCCTAAAATCCCTTCCGTCCAAAACCATTCCAGGATTCCATGGACACCCCAGGAATTGTCCCCAGCCAGGCTGGAGCATCCCAGGCCAGGCTGAACCCTCCCTGCCTATCCCTAAATCCTGTCCATCCCAAACCATTCCAGGATTCCATGGACAACCCCGGAATTATCCCAGGCCAGGCTGGAGCATCCCAGGATAGCAGAGCCCTCAGTGCCCATGGAATGGGATAATCTCTAAATCGCTTCCAACCAAAACCATTCCAGGATTCCATGGACAAGCCCAGAATTATCCCAAGCCAGACTGCAACATCCCTGCCCATGGAATTGGACAATTCCTAAAATCCCTTCCAACCAAAACCATTCCAGGATTCCATGGACACCCCTGGAATTATCCCAGGCCAAGCCGAACCATCCCTGCCTATCCCTAAATCCTGTCCATCCCAAACCATTCCAGGATTCCATGGACAACCCTGGAATTGTCCCAGGCCAGGCTGGAGCATCCCAGGATAGCCAAACCATCCCTGCCCATGGAATGGGACAATCTCTAAATCCCTTCCAACCAAAACCATTCCGGGATTCCATGGACAATCCCAGAATTATCCCAGGGCAGGCTGCAACATCCCTGCCCATGGAATGGGACAATTCCTAAAATCCCTTCCGTCCAAAACCATTCCGGGATTCCATGGACACCCCTGGAATTATCCCAGGCCAAGCCGAACCATCCCTGCCTATCCCTAAATCCTGTCCATCCCAAACCATTCCAGGATTCCATGGACAATCCCAGAATTATCCCAGGCCAGGCTGGAGCATCCCAGGATAGCAGAGCTGTCCCTGCCCATGGAATGGGACAATCCCTACATCCCGTCCATCCCAAAGCTTCCAGGAGACCCCGGTGCACTTCCAGCTCCCATTCCCAGTGACTCCCAGCCCCCAGTCCCAGTTCCTGACCATTCCCAGTGACTCCCAGCTCTCATTCCCAATCCCTGACCATTCCCAGTGAATCCCAGCCCCCATTCCCAATCCCTGGCCATTCCCAGTAACTCCCAGCCCCCATTCCCGGTGACTCCCAGCCCCCATTCCCGGTCACTCCCAGCCCCCATTCCCAGTTCCTGACCATTCCCGGTGACTCCCAGCCCCCATCACTCGCAGTGACTCCCAGCCCCCACAGTTCCCAATCCCGGGCCATTCCATTCCCGGCCCCTGGAATGAGCTGCCAGGCTCCCACCTGATCCATCAGCAGCTGCTCCCGGCCATTCCCGGCCCGCACCTGCAATTCCTGCCGGGAACCACATGTGACCCCTCCTGTGATCCCTGATTTATTCCCTGCCAGCCAGCGCTCTCCCCCCCTCCTCTCCCCGTGCCTGCCAGCTGGGAATCACATCCCAAAATAAAAAAAACCCCATCCCAAAAAAATCCCCACCCCAAAAAAAACCCCGCGAGGGGGATGGGGGGCTCACAGCGAGCGCTCCCCGCAATTTTCCGTCCCGCTATTTTCCCGCTGGTTTTTTTTTTTTCCGGCGGTGTTTTTGGTTTCCCCCGGCCGGCGGCCGGCCCCCCCTGCCCCTGCCCGCTCCGCGGCGCTCCCCGAGCCGCTCCAGGTGCGCTGGGAAGCGCCGGCCCCGCGCCGCCTCCCCCGTGTCCGTCTGCGGCGGGAGCAGGAAGCCAAATCCGCCTCTGGAATTCTTCACTCGCTCCTCGTTGCCGGCTCCCGCGGGATGCCGGGGTCAGGCTCCCTCCGCCGCTTTCCCGGTTCTCCCTGGATGAGCTCGGGTTACAATGCCGGCTCTGTTCCCGCCCGGGCCCCCGGCGAGCCCTAATCCCGCTCCGCTGGCTCCCGGATTGATTTTCGGGGATTTGGGATCGTTCCCGGCTTTTTCCTGCGCCTCCCCCGGATTCTCCGGGCCTCCGCTGAGAGGATTTGGCCGGGCGAAAAACGGGAATGGAGAGGCCGGGAAAGGATGGGGAATGGGAAATGGGATATGGGAGAATGGGATGTGGGGATGGGGGATGGGGGAAAATGGGATATGGGGGGGGGATATGAGAAATGGGATATGGGGAACTGGGAAATGCGATAGAGGATGTGTGGAAATGGGATATGAGGATATGGGATATGGGAAATGGGATGAGGGGAAAGGGATATGGAGATATAGGATGTGGGGATATAGGATATGGGGATATGCGGGGAAATGGGATATGGGGAAAGGGATATGGGATATGGGGAAATGGGATGTGGGGGAATGGGGAATTGGGATATGGGGAATTGGGATATGGGTGAATGGGATATGGGGAATGGGATATGGGGAATGGGATGTGGGGAATGGGGGAAAATGGGATATAGGGGGGGGGATATGAGAAATGGGATGTGGGGAACTGGGAAATGCGATATAGGATGTGCGGAAATGGGATATGAAGATATGGGATATGGAAATGGGATGAGGGAAAAGGGATATGGAGATATAGGATATGGGGATATGGGGGGAAATGGGATATGGGGATATGGGGAAATGGGATATGGGGATATGGGGAAATGGGATACGGGGAATGGGGAAATGGGATATGGGTGAATGGGATATGGGGAAATGGGATGTGGGGGAATGGGGAAATGGGATATGGGGAACTGGGATATGGGGAATGGGATGAGGGGAAAGGGATATGGGGAAATGGGATATGGAGATATAGGATGTGGGGATATGGGGGGAAACGGGATATGGGGAAAGAGATATGGGATATGGGGAAATGGGATGTGGGGGAATGGGGAAATGGGATATGGGGAACTGGGAAATGCGATATAGGATGTGCGGAAATGGGATATGAGGATATGGGATATGGAAATGGGATGAGGGGAAAGGGATATGGAGATATAGGATGTGGGGATATGGGGGGAAACAGGATATGGGGAAAGAGATATGGGATATGGGGAAATGGGATACGGGGAATGGGGAAATGGGATACAGGGAATGGGGAAATGGGATATGGGTGAATGGGATATGGGGAAATGGGATGTGGGGAAATGGGATACGGGGAATGGGGAACTGGGATATGGGTGAAAGGGATATGGGGGAAATGGGATATGGGGAATGGGATATGGGGAATGGGATGTGGGGAAATGGGATATGGGGAAATGGGATATGGAGATATAGGATATGGGGATATGCGGGGAAACGGGATATGGGGAAAGGGATATGGGATATGGGGAAATGGGATGTGGGGGAAGGAATACGGGAAATGGGATACGGGAAATGGGATATGGTGATATAGGATATGGGGAAAGGGATGTGGAGAAAGGGAGATATCCCATACCCCAATTCCCAGTGGGGAACTGAGAAACGGGATACGGGATGTGGGGAACTGGGATGTGGGGAAATGGGTATGGGGAATGGGATATGGGGAATAAGATACGGGAAATGGGATTTGGGAAATGGGATGTGGAGAAACAGGATTTGGGGATATGGGGGGAAATGGGATATGGGGAAAGAGATATGGGATATGGGGAAATGGGATACGGGGAATGTGGAAATGGGATACGGGGAATGGGGAAATGGGATATGGGGAATGGGATATGGGAGAATGGGATGTGGGGATGGGGGAAAATGGGATATGGGGGGGGATATGAGAAATGGGATGTGGGGAACTGGGAAATGCGATAGAGGATGTGCGGAAATGGGATATGAGGATATGGGATATGGGGAATGGGATGAGGGGAAAGGGATATGGGGAAATGGGATATGGGGAAATGGGATGAGGGGAAAGGGATATGGGAAAATGGGATATGGAGATATAGGATATGGGGATATGCGGGGAAATGGGATATGGGGAAAGGGACATGGGGGAATGGGGAAATGGGATGTGGGGAATGGGATATGGGGAAATGGGATACGGGGAATGGGGAAATGGGATATGGGGAACTGGGATACGGGTGAATGGGATATGGAGAAAGGGATGTGGGGAATGGGATATGGGGGAAGGAATACGGGAAATGGGATATGGGGAAATGGGATATGGTGATTTAGGATATGGGGAAAGGGACGTGGAGAAAGGGAGATATCCCATACCCCAATTCCCAGTGGGGAACTGAGAAACGGGATACGGGATGTGGGGAACTGGGATGTGGGGAAATGGGTATGGGGAATGGGATGAGGGGAAAGGGATATGGGGAAATGGGATATGGAGATATAGGATATGGGGATATGGGGGGAAATGGGATATGGGATATGGGGAAATGGGATATGGGGAAATGGGATATGGGGAATGGGATGAGGGGAAAGGGATATGGGGAAATGGGATATGGGTGAATGGGATATGGGGAATGGGATGAGGGGAAAGGGATATGGGGAAATGGGATATGGAGATATAGGATATGGGGATTTGGGTTGAAATGGGATATGGGGAAAGGGATATGGGATATGGGGAAATGGGATGTGGGGGAATGGGGAAATGGGATATGGGGGAATTGGGATATGGGTGAATGGGATATGGGGAAATGGGATATGGGGAATGGGATATGGGGAACTGGGATATGGGGAAATGGGATATGGGGAATGGGATATGGGGAAAGGGATATGGGGAAATGGGATATGGAGATATAGGATATGGGGATATGCGGGGAAATGAGATATGGGGAAAGGGATATGGGATATGGGGAAATGGGATATGGAGATATAGGATATGGGGATATGCGGGGAAATGAGATATGGGGAAATGGGATATGGGATATGGGGAAATGGGATATGGGGGAATGGGGAAATGGGATATGGGGAACTGGGATATGGGTGAATGGGATATGGGGAATGGGATATGGGGAAATGGGATGTGGGGGAATGGGGAAATGGGATATGGGGAATGGGATGTGGGGAATGGGATATGGGGAATGGGATGTGGGGAATGGGATATGGGGAACTGGGATGTGGGGAAATGGGATATGGAGATACAGGATGTGGGGATATGGGGGGAAATGGGATATGGGGAAAGGGATATGGGATATGGGGAAATGGGATATGGGAAATGGGGAAATGGGATATGGGGAATGGGGAAATGGGATATGGGTGAATGGGATATGGGGAATGGGATATGGGGAAATGGGATATGGGGAATGGGATGTGGGGATGGGAGAAAATGGGATATGGGGGGGATATGAGAAATGGGATATGGGGAACTGGGAAATGCGATAGAGGATGTGCAGAAATGGGATATGAGGATATGGGATATGGAAATGGGATGTGGGGAAAGGGATATGGAGATATAGGATGTGGGGATATGGGATATGGGGGGAAATGGGATATGGGGAAAGGGATATGGGATATGGGGAAATGGGATACGGGGAATGGGGAAATGGGATATGGGTGAATGGGATATGGGGAAATGGGATATGGGGAATGGGATGAGGGGAATGGGATATGGGGAACTGGGATATGGGAAATGGGATATGGGAAATGGGATGAGGGGAAAGGGATATGGGGAAATGGGATATGGAGATATAGGATATGGGGATATGCGGGGAAATGGGATGTGGGGGAATGGGGAAATCGGATATGGGGAACTGGGATATGGGTGAATGGGATGTGGGGAATGGGATATGGGGAACTGGGATATGGACATATAGGATTCCTTCCTCTGCACATTCCCAGTTTTCCCTCCATCCCAGGAAGGTTCCAGGTGGAGTTCCCGGCTCCTCCTGCACATTCCCAATTTTCCTCCGTCCCAGGGATGTCCCAGATAGAATTCCCAGCTTCCCCTGCACATTCCCAACTTTTCCTTCATCCCAGGTGCAATTCCCGGCTCCTCCTGCGGCACATTCCCACTTTTCCCTTCATCCTTGGAAGTTCCAGGCGGAATTCCCACCTTCCCCTGCACATTCCCAACTTTCCTCCATCCCAGGAAGGTTCCAGCTGGAATTCCCGACTCCTCCCACACATTTTCCCACTTTTCCCTTCGTCCTACGAATTTCCAGGCGGAATTCCCACCTTCCTCTGCACATTCCCAACTTTTCCTCTCATCCATCCCAGGTGGAATTCCCGGCTCCTCCTGCGCATTCCCAGTTTTCCCTCATCCCAGAGAAGTTCCAGGTGGAATTCCCAGCTCCTCCGGCACATTCCCAACTTTCCTCTCATCCATCCCAGGTGGAATTCCCAGCTCCTCCTGCACATTCCCAACTTTCCTCCATCCCAGGAAGGTTCCAGCTGGAATTCCCGACTCCTCCCGCACATTTTCCCACTTTTCCCTCCATCCTACGAATTTCCAGGTGCAATTCCCGGCTCCCCCTGCACATTCCCAACTTTTCCCTCCATCCCAGGTGCAATTCCCGGCTCCCCCCTGCACGTTCCCACTTTTCCCTTCATCCTAGGAATTTCCAGCTGGAATTCCCGGCTCCTTCTACCGCATTCCCAGTTTTCCCTCCATCTCAGGGAGGTTCCAGCTGGAATTCCCGGCTCCCCCCTGCACATTCCCAACTTTCCTCCATCCCAGCTGGAATTCCCGGCTCCTCCTGCACATTCCCAACTTTCCTCTCATCCATCCCAGCTGGAATTCCCAGCTCCTCCTGCACATTCCCAACTTCCCTCCATCCCAGGAAGGTTCCAGCTGGAATTCCCGACTCCTCCCGCACATTTTCCCACTTTTCCCTTCGTCCTACGAATTTCCAGGTGAAATTCCCGACTCCTCCAGCTCATTCCCAACTTCTCCCTCCATCCCAGGTGCAATTCCCGGCTCCTCCTGCGGCACATTCCCAACTTTCCCCTTCATTCTATGAATTTCCAGGAGGAATTCCCACCTTCCTCTGCACATTCCCAACTTCTCCCTCCATCCCAGCTGGAATTCCCGGCTCCTCCTGCACATTCTCAACTTTCCTCCATCCCAGGGATGTCCCAGGTGGAATTCCCGACTCCTCCCGCACATTCCAAATTTTCCTCCATCCCAGGGATGTCCCAGCTGGAATTCCCGACTCCCCCCGCACATTTTCCCACTTTTCCCTTCGTCCTAGGAATTTCCAGGTGCAATTCCCGGCTCCTCCTGCACATTCCCAACTTTTCCCTCCATCCCAGCTGGAATTCCCGACTCCTCCTGCGCTTTCCCAGTTTTCCCTCATCCCAGAGAAGTTCCAGGTGGAATTCCCGACTCCTCCTCCAGCTCATTCCCAACTTTTCTCTCATCCCAGATAGAATTCCCGGCTCCCCCCTGCACGTTCCCACTTTTCCCTTCATCCGAGGAATTTCCAGGTGCAATTCCCGACTCCTCCCGCACATTTTCCCACTTTTCCCTTCGTCCTACGAATTTCCAGGTGGAATTCCCGGCTCCTCCTGCACATTCCCCACTTTCCCCTTCATTCTATGAATTTCCAGCTGGAATTCCCACCTTCCTCTGCACATTCCCAACTTTCCTCCATCCCAGGAAAGATTCCAGCTGGAATTCCCGACTCCTCCCGCACATTTTCCCACTTTTCCCTTCATCCTTGGAAGTTCCAGGTGCAATTCCCACCTTCCTCTGCACATTCCCAACTTTTCCTCTCATCCATCCCAGCTGGAATTCCCAGCTCCTCCTGCACATTCCCAACTTTCCTCCATTCCAGGAAGGTTCCAGCTGGAATTCCCGACTCCTCCTGCACATTTTCCCACTTTTCCCTTCGTCCTACAAATTTCCAGCTGGAATTCCCGGCTCCCCCTGCACATTCCCAACTTCTCCTCTCATCCATCCCAGCTGGAATTCCCGGCTCCTCCTGCACATTCCCAGTTTTCCCTCATCCCAGAGAAGTTCCAGGTGGAATTCCCGACTCCTCCTGCACATTCCCAACTTTTCCCTCCATCTCAGGGAGGTTCCAGCTGGAATTCCCGACTCCTCCTGCACATTCCCAACTTTTCCCTCTATCCCAGCTGGAATTCCCGGCTCCTCCTGCACATTCCCAACTTTCCCCTTCATTCTATGAAGTTCCAGGTGGAATTCCCGGCTCCTCCTGCACATTCCCAACTTTTCCCTCCATCCCAGCTGGAATTCCCGGCTCCTCCTGCGCTTTCCCAGTTTTCCCTCATCCCAGAGAAGTTCCAGGTGGAATTCCCGACTCCTCCTCCTGCACATTCCCAACTTTCCTCTCATCCATCCCAGCTGGAATTCCCGACTCCTCCCGCACATTTTCCCACTTTTCCCTTCATCCTACAAATTTCCAGGTGCAATTCCCGGCTCCTCCTGCACATTCCCAACTTTTCCCTCCATCCCAGCTGGAATTCCCGGCTCCCAGCCCCGGGAATTCCTGCTGCTCACGGGAACCCCTCATTTTTCTCCTGGGGAATTTTCAATTTTTCCCTGGAATTCTCAGTTTTCCCGGGAATGCTCGTTTTTTCCTGGGAATACTTGTTTTTTCATGGAAATCCCCCATTTTTCTCCTGGGAATCCCCCATTTTTCTTGGGAATGCTCCATTTTTCCTAGGAATGCTTGGTTTTCCTGGGAATTCTTGGTTTTTTTGGGAATTCCTGTTTTTCCTGGGAATACCTTCTTTTTCCCTGGAACGCCCATTTTTCTCTGGAATACTCCGTTTTCCTGGGAATACCCCATTTTTCCTGGGAATTCCATTTTTTTCCTGGGAATTCCTGGCTTTTCCAGGGAATGCTCTATTTTTTCCTAGGAATTCTCGGTTTTTCTGGGAATCTCCCATTTTTCCTGGTAATTCCTGTTTTTCCTGGGAAATGCCCCACTTTTCCTGAAAATCCCCCATTTTTTCCCAGAAATCCCCCAATTTTCACCCGGAAATCTCCCATTTTTCCTGGGAATACTCGGTTTTTCCGGGGAATTCCCATTTTTCCAGGGAACCCCCCTTTTTTCTTGGAAATCCCCCATTTTTCCATGGAATCCCCTGTTTTTCCCGGGAATTTTCTTTTTTCACGGTAATATTCTTTTTTCTTGGCAATACTCGGTTTTCCTGGGAATCCTCCATTTTTCCTCGGAATTCCCATTTTTCCTGGGAATACTCAGTTTTCCTGGGAATTCCTGTTTTCAAGGGTACGCCTAATTTTTCCCGGGAATTCCCCATTTTTCCCTGGAATTCTCCTTTTTCCGAGGAATTCTCATTTTTTGGTGGGAATTCTCTTTTTTTTTTTACCCTGGAATACTCAGTTTTCCCTGAAATTCTCATTTTTTCCAGGGAATATCTCATTTTTCCTAGGAATACCTGTTTTTCCAGGAAATCCCCCATTTTTCCTTGGAGTACCCCATTTTTTCCCTTGGAATTCTCATTTTTTCCTGGGAATTCTCAGGAAATTTTTCCCAGGCGGCTGCTCTGCCTCAGGATGGAGTCCCAGTGATCCCACCTGGAAAATTCCAGAATTCCCCCCAAAACACCTCAAATTCCCAAAAAATCCCCTCAAAATTCCCCCAAAAATCCCCTCAAAATGCCCCAAAAAAACACCTCAAATTCCTGAAAAAAACACCTGAAATTTCCCGAAAAATCCCATCTCAAATTCCCAAAAAAAACCCACCTGAAAATTTCTGAAAAACCCACCTCAAATTCCAAAAAAACCACCTCAAAATTCCCAAAAAAACCCTCGAATTCCTGTAAAAACCACCTCAAAATTCCCCAAAAAACACTTCAAATTCCTGAAAAAACCACCTCAAAATTCCCAAAAAACCACTTCAAATTCCTGAAAAAACCACCTCAAAATTCCTGAAAAAATACTTCAGGAATTCCTGTAAAAACCACCTCAAAATTCCCAAAAAACCACTTCAAATTCCTGAAAAAACCACCTCAAAATTCCTGAAAAAATACTTCAGGATTCCCTAAAAAACCCACCTCAAAATCCCCTAAAAAAAGACTTCAAAATTCCATTGGAAGACCTCAAAATTCCCTCAAAAACCACCTCAAATTCCTGAAAAAACGCCTCAAATTGCCCCAAAAAAACCACTTCAAATTCCTGGAAAAAACACCTGAAATGTCCCGAAAAACCCCACCTCAAATTCCCAAAAAAACACCTCAAAATTCCTGAAAAAAAACAACTCAAATTTCTGACAAAAACCACCTGAAAATTCCTGAAAAAAAACCCCTTAAATTCCCCAAAAAATCACCTCAAATTCCTGAAAAAAAATCTGAAAATTGCTGAAAAAACAACTCAAAATTCCCCAGAAAAAGACCTCAAAATCCCCTAGAAAACACCTCAGAATTCCCAAGAAAAATCCCCTCAAAAATCCCTTCAAGACTTCAAAACTCCTGAAAAAACACCCCAGAATTCCCTAAAAAACACCTCAAAAATCTCCCAATAAAAGACCTCACGATTCCATAAAAAAGCACCTGAAAATTCCCTAAAACCACCTGAAAATTCCCTAAAACACACCTCAAAATTCCCTAAAAACAAACCTCAAAATTCCCTAAAACACACCTCAAAAATCCCTAAAAACAAACCTCAAAACTCCTGAAAAAACCATTTAAAAACCCGTAAAAAGCACCTCCAAAATCCATTTTAAATCCCTCAAAATTCTCTAAATAAACCCTCAAAATTGCCTAAAAAACAGCTCAAAATCCCTAATAAATACATCAAAATTCCAAAAAAAAATGCTCTAAAACCCCTAAAAATCACCTCCAAAATCCATTAAAAAAAGGGAAAATTCCCTTCAAAAGTACCCCAAAACTCCCTTGAAGAACCCCTCCAAATTCCCTTAAAAAGTACCCCAAAATTCCCTAAAAAAGACCTCAAAACTCCTGAAAATTCCCTAAAAACCACCTGCAAATTCCCTAAGAAATGCCCCAAAATTCCTTAAAAAAATCTCTAAATTCCCTAAAAACACCTCAAAATCCCCTAAAAACCACCTCAAAAATCCATTCTAAAATAAACCTGAAAAATTCCCTAAAAAACACTTCAAAAATCCATTTTAAAAACCCCTGAAAATCCTCTCCAAAAACCTCAAAAACCCATTAAAAACACCTCAAAACTCCCTTAATAAACCCCCTCAAATCGCCTAAAAAACACCTCAAAAATAAATTTTAAAAACCACTGAAAATTCCCTTAAAAACCCTCGAAAACCCATTAAAAATCCTTCAAAAATCCATTGAAAACCCCTCCAACCCCCCTAAAAAACCCTCAAAATTCCCTTAATGAACCCCCTCAAATCCCCTAAAAAACACCTCAAAAATAAATTTTAAAAACCCCTGAAAATTCCCTTAAAAACCCCCCAAAAACCCATTTAAAATCCTTGAAAAATCCATTGAAAACCCCTCCAACCCCCCTAAAAAAACCCTCAAATTTCCCTAAAAAACCACCCCCAAATCCCCTAAAAAGCACCTTAAAATCCATTTTAAGAAACCCTGAAAATTCCCTTAAAAACCCTCAAAAATCCATTTAAAAACCCCTGAAAATCCTCTCCAAAAACCTCAAAAACCCATTAAAAAATCTCAAAACTCCCTTAATGAACCCCCTCAAATCCCCTAAAAAACACCTCGAAAATAAATTTTAAAACCCCCTGAAAATTCCCTTAAAAACCCTCAAAAACCCATTAAAAATCCTTGAAAAAATCCATTAAAAACCCCTCCAACCCCCCTAAAAAACCCCTCAAATTTCCCTAAAAAACCACCCCAAAATCCCCTAAAAAACACCTCGAAAAAATTTTTAAAACCCCTGAAAATTCCCTTAAAAACCCCTGAAAATTCCCTTAAAAACCCCTGAAAATTCCCTTAAAAACCCTCAAAAATCCATTTTGAAAAAACCCCAAAAATTCCCATAAAAAGCGCCCTAAAATTACCTTTAAAACCTTCAAAAATCCATTAAAACCCCCTCAAAACCCCTTAAAAAAACCCCTCAAAAACCCCACAAAACCCCTCAAAATCCCCCAAAAAATCCAGGATATCCCCCCAGCTCTGCCTCCATCTCCCCGCTCCCCTCTTTGGGAATGCCCCGGGATAAATTCGGATATTTTTTATTATTTATATTTTTATTTCCAACCTCCCCCCTTAAATCAATCTTTCCGTGGCACAGAAACTTTCCCGGGGCCGATCCAGGGTTCCCGGCGTGCTCCCGGCCCGGCCTCGCGTTTTGGCAAATCCCATTTTCCATTCCCTTTCTTTTTCCTTGGAATTCTGCCCTTCCTCCCTGCCTTGGGAGGAACCTCCTGCGGCTGCTGCTGCCCTGGGAGCATTCCCGGCATCGCGGGGGCTCCAGGCTGGGAATTCCTGCGGTCAGGGGGCGGCAATTCCATCCCAAAAATCCCAATTTTTCCATGGGGAGCCATTCCGGTCATTCCCTGAATCCTGATCCTGCTTTTTTACAGCCATTCCCTGAATCCTCACCTCGCTTTTCCAATAAGTCCCTGAATCCTGATCCAAATCCCACTTTTCCAATAATTCCCTGAATTCTGAACCCAATCCCGCTTTTCCAACCATTCCCTGAATCCTGATCCTGCTTTTTTCCAGCCATTCCCTGAATCCTGAGCCCGCTTTTCCAATAATTCCCTGAATTCTGACCCCAATCCCGCTTTTCCAACCATTCCCTGAATCCTGAGCCCGCTTTTCCAATAATTCCCTGAATTCTGAACCCAATCCCGCTTTTCCAACCATTCCCTGAATCCTGAGCCCGCTTTTCCAATAAATCCTTCAATTCTGACCCAAATCCCGCTTTTCCAACCATTCCCTGAATCCTCACCTTGCTTTTCCAATAAATCCCTGAATTCTGAACCCAATCCCGCTTTTCCAACCATTCCCTGAATCCTGATCCTGCTTTTTTCCAACCATTCCCTGAATCCTCACCCCGCTTTTCCAATACATCCCTGAATTCTGAACCCAATCCCGCTTTTCCAACCATTCCCCGAATCCTGACCTCAAATCCCACTTTTCCAGTCATTCCCTAAATCCTGATCCAAATCCCACTTTTCCAACCATTCCCTGAATTCTGAACCCAATTCCACTTTTCCAATCATTCCCTGAATCCTGATCCCACTTTTCCAACCATTCCCTGAATCTTGACCCCGATCCCACTTTTCAAGCCATTCCCTGAATCCTGACACAAATCTCACTTTTCAAATCATTCCCTGAATCCCAATCCCCCTTTGGCAGCCCTGGATTCTCTGGGAATTCCATCCCCAAACCCCAATTTTCCATGGGAAGCCATTCCAGTCATTCCCTGAACCCTGACCCCGCTTTTCCAACCATTCCCTGAATCCTGACACAAATCTCACTTTTCAAATCATTCCCTGACTCCGAATCCCCCTTTGGCAGCCCTGGATTCTCTGGGAATTCCATCCCCAAATCCCAGTTTTCCATGGGCAGCCATTCCCTGTTTCCCGTCCCAATCCCCTCTGCAGCTCTCCCAGAAAAAACTCCTGGAAAAGGCTCTGGAATTCTCCTCTGCAATTTCCCTTTTCTTCCCAGAAATTGGGGCAAAATGAGGGGATTTGGGCAAGTTTGGGCTCGCAGGAATGGGGAGGATTCTCCTCAATCCCAAACCTTGGGAATCCCGGGATGAGAGGGGAAAAATCCGGGATAAGGGGGTGGGAATGTGGTGGGAATGGAGGGGATTTCAGGGATGATCCCATTGCCATAGGGCAGCTCCTGCTATTCCAGCCCTGGGGCAGCCTCGGATTCCCCGGGAATTCCATCCCCAAATCCCAATTTTCCATGAGAAGCCGTTCCCTGTTTCCCATCCCTACACCTGCATCCCAAACCCCTCTGCCGCTCTCCCAGAAAAACCCCTGGAAACGGCTCTGGAATTCTCCTGGCACAGCAGCAAGCAGGGAATCTGAGATTTCCCTTTTCTTCTCGGAACTGGGGCAAAACGAGGAAATTTTCCTCCCATTTCTGATCCCAGTTTGGGCTCCCAGGAATGGGGAGGATTCTCCTCCATCCCAAACCTTGGGAATGCCGGGATGAGAGAGGAAAAATCCGGGATAAGGGGGTGGGAACGGGGTGGGGATGGAGGGGATTTCAGGGATGATCCCGTTCCATGGGGCAGCTCCCGTCATCTCGGGATGTTCCAGGGATCCTGGGGAACTCCATCCCAAAAAACCCCAACATTCCATGGGAGGCCATTCCCTGCTCCCCATCCCTACACCCTGGGGAATTCCATCCCAAAAAACCCCAATTTTCCATGGGCAGCCATTCCCTGCTCCCCACCCCTCCACCTGCACCCCAAACCCCTCTCCACCTCTCCCAGAAAAACCCCTGGAAAACACTCCGGGATTCTCCTGGCATCCCCAGCTCCATTCCCGAGGAATTTTCCAGGACAGGTCCGAAGGGGAAGCCCGAGGCTCCGAGGGCTCCGTGGCCACCCGGGTTCGGCCCCGGGGCCCCCGCAGCCGCCGCCGCCGCCGCTTCCGGAGGAGCCGCCGCAATTCCAGACCCCCCTTGCCGAGGCCCTCGGGAAGAGCCTCCCTCCCTCCCTCCCTCCCGCTAAAGCAGCAGCAGCAGCAGCGCTCCCGTTCGGAGCAGGCTCCGCTCGTTAAAGTTATGGATGGAAAAGGGAAAAAAAAATAACAAAAAAAAAAACCTGGGAAAAGCTCCGGAGGGAGCGGGGGAGGGGAGATGAACAATGGGATAATACTGGGATAAAACCCGGGATAACACTGGGATAACGCCCGGGATAACACCCGGGATAACCACCGGGATGGGGTAACGGGACCGGGAGTGCCCCAGGCTGCCCCAATCGCCCATGCCGGGGTTTCCCAGCTGGTTCCAATCGCGGGATCAGCGGCCAGCTGGGATCGGCATCAAAGGAGCCGCTCCCGGCGGGATCGGGGCTGGAGCGGCCCCCGCGCCCCTCCCGGGGGGCTGCACCTGCAGCCTCGGCCCACGGAGCCGGGGATTTGGGGATTTTATCCCTCAGCCCTCAGCCCTCAGCCCACAGAGCCGGGGATTCACGGATCTATCCCTCAGCCCTCAGCCCACAGAGCCGGGGATTTGGGGATTTTATCCCTCAGCCCTCAGCCCACAGAGCCGGGGATTTTATCCCTCAGCCCTCAGCCCACAGAGCCGGGGATTCACGGATCCATCCCTCAGCCCACAGAGCCGGGGATTCACGGATCCATCCCTCAGCCCACGGAGCCGGGGATTCGTGGATCCATCCCTCAGCCCACAGAGCCGGGGATTCACGGATCCATCCCTCAGCCCACACAGCCGGGGATTCACGGATCCATCCCTCAGCCCACAGAGCCGGGGATTCACGGATCCATCCCTCAGCCCACACAGCCGGGGATTCACGGATCCATCCCTCAGCCCACACGGCCGGGGATTCACGGATCCATCCCTCAGCCCACACAGCCGGGGATTCACGGATCCATCCCTCAGCCCACAGAGCCGGGGATTCACGGATCCATCCCTCAGCCCACAGGGCCGGGGATTCACGGATCCATCCCTCAGCCCACAGAGCCGGGGATTCACGGATCCATCCCTCAGCCACGGGCGCATGGGTCCATCCCTCATTCCTCACCCCACAGCCACGGCCCCATCCCACAGCCATGGATCAACCCCACAGATCCATGGATCCATCCCTCAGCCCACAGATCCACGGATCCATCCCTCATCCCTCACCCCACAGATCCATCCCTCAGCCCACAGATCCATGGATTCATGCCTCACCCCACAGATCCACGGGTCCATCCCTCATTCCTCACCCCTCAGCCATGGGTCCGTGGGTCCATCCCTCATTCCTCACCCCACAGCCACGGCTCCATCCCACAGCCACGGATCAACCCCACAGATCCACGGATCCATCCCTCAGCCACGGGTCCATGGGTCCATCCTCGTTTCACACCCCACAGCCACGGGTCCATCCCACAGCCCACAGATCCATGGAGCCATCCCAACAACCACAGGTGCATGGATCCATCCCTCATCCCACAGATCCACCCCACAGTCCCGGGTCCATGGATCCATCCCTCATTCCTCACCCCACAGCCACGGGTCCATCTCACAGCCACGGGTCCATCCCTCATCCCACAGATCCATGGATCCATCCCTCATTCCTCACCCCACAGCCACGGGTCCATCCCACAGCCACGGGTCCATCCCACATCCCACAGGTCCATGGAGCCATCCCAACAGCCACAGGTGCATGGGTCCATCCCTCACCCCACAGATCCACGGATCCATCCCACAGTCCCGGGTCCATGGGTCCATCCCTCATTTCGCACCCCACAGCCACGGGTCCATCCCACAGCCCACAGATCCATGGATCCATCCCTGATCCATCACCCCACAGCCACGGGTCCACGGATCCGGCCCTCACCCCACAGATCCGTGGATTCACCCCACAGCCATGGATCCATCCCTCATCCCACAGTCACAGATCCATGGATCCATCCATCATTCCTCACCCCACAGCCACGGGTCCATCCCACAGTCACAGGTCCATCCTTCACCCCACAGATCCATGGATCCATCCATCATTCCTCACCCCACAGCCACAGATCCATCCCAACAGCCACGAGTCCATGGGTCCATCCCTCACCCCACAGCCACAGACCCATGGATCCAATCCTCACCCCACAGCCACAGATCCATGGATCCAATCCTCACCCCACAGCCACAGATCCATGGATCCAATCCTCACCCCACAGCACGGGTCCATCCCACAGTCACAGGTCCATCCTTCACCCCATGGATCCATGGATCCATCCCTCATTCCTCACCCCACAGCACGGGTCCATCCCACAGCCACAGATTCATCCCTCACCCCACAGATGAATGGATTCATCCCTCACCCCACAGCCATGGATCCATCCCACAGTCATGGGTCCATGGATCCATCCGTCATTCCTCATCCCACAGCCATAGAGCCATTCCAACAACCGTGGGTCCACGGGTCCATCCCTCACCCCACGGATCCATGGACTCATCCCTGATCCATCACCCCACAGCCACGGGTCCATGCCACAGCCATGGGTCCATCCCTCACCCCACAGATCCACGGGTCCATCCCTCAGCCACGGGTCCATGGGTCCATCCTCGTTTCACACCCCACAGCCACGGGTCCATCCCACAGCCCACAGATCCATGGTTCCATCCCTGATCCATCACCCCACAGCCACGGGTCCACGGATCCGTCCCTCACCCCACAGGTCCATGGATTCATCCCTGATCCATCACCCCACACCCACGGGTCCATCCCTCACCCCACAGATCCATGGATTCATCCCTGATCCATCACCCCACAGCCACGGGTCCACGGATCCGTCCCTCACCCCACAGATCCATGGATTCACCCCACAGCCATGGATCCATCCCTCATCCCACGGTCACAGATCCATGGATCCATCCATCATTCCTCACCCCACAGCCACGGGTCCGTCCCACAGTCACAGGTCCATCCTTTACCCCATGGATCCATCCATCATTCCTCACCCCACAGCCACAGATCCATCCCACAGTCACGGGTCCATCCCTCACCCCACAGTCACAGATCCATGGATCCATCCATCATCCCTCACCCCACAGCCACAGATCCATCCCACAGCCACGGGTCCATCCCACAGCCCACAGATCCACGGATCCATCCATCATTCCTCACCCCACAGCCACAGATCCATCCCAACAGTCACAAGTCCATGGGTCCATCCCTCACCCCACAGCCACAGATCCATGGATCCAATCCTCACCCCACAGCCACGGGTCCATCCCACAGCCACAGATTCATCCCTCACCCCACAGATGAATGGATTCATCCCTCACCCCACAGCCATGGATCCATCCCACAGTCATGGGTCCATGGATCCATCCGTCATTCCTCACCCCACAGCCATAGAGCCATTCCAACAACCGTGGGTCCACGGGTCCATCCCTCACCCCACGGATCCATGGATCCATCCCTTATCCCTCACCCCACAGCCACGGGTCCATCCCACAGCCATGGATCCATCCCTCAGCCCACAGATCCATGGATCCATGGAGCCATCCCTCAGCCACGGGTCCATCCCTCACCCCACAGCCACGGGTCCATCCCACAGCCATGGGTCCATCCCTCAGCCCACAGATCCATGGATTCATGGAGCCATCCCACAGCCATGTGTCCATCCCTCAGCCCACAGATCCATGGATTCATGGAGCCATCCCACAGCCATGGGTCCATGGGTCCATCCCTCATTCCTCACCCCACAGCCACTGAGCCATCCCAGAGCCACGGATCCACCCCACAGGTCCACGGATGCATCCCTCACCCCACAGGTCCATGGATCCATCCCTCACCCCACAGCCTTGGGTCCACCCACAGCCACGGGTCCATCTCACAGCTACAGATCCATGGATGCATGCATCCATCCCTGATCCCTCACCCCACAGCAACGGGTCCATCCCTGATCCCACAGGTCCATGAATCCATCCCTCATCCCACAGCCACGAAGCCATGGATCCACCCCTCATCCGACACCCCACAGATCCACGGGTCCATCCCTCACCCCACAGCCACGGGTCCATGGATCCATCTCTGACCCCTCACCCCACAGCCATGGAGCTACCCCACAGCCACGGGTCCATGGATCCATCCCTCACCCCACAGCCACGGGTCCATGGATCCATCTCTGACCCCTCACCCCACAGCCACGGGTCCATGGATCGATCCCCAATCCACGGATCCATCCCCAGTCCACGCATCCATCCTTAATCCATGGATCCATCCCTGATCCACAGATCCATTTCTCATCCACGGATCCATCCCTGATCCACAGATCCATTTCTCATCCACGGATCCATCCCTGATCCACAGATCCATTTCTCATCCATGGATCCATCCCTGATCCACAGATCCATTTCTCATCCACGGATCCATCCCCGATCCACAGATCCATTTCTCATCCATGGATCCATCCCTGATCCACAGATCCATTTCTCATCCATGGATCCATCCCCAGTCCACAGATCCATTTCTCATCCATGGATCCATCCCTGATCCACAGATCCATTTCTCATCCATGGATCCATCCCTGATCCACAGATCCATTTCTCATCCATGGATCCATCCCTGATCCACAGATCCATTTCTCATCCATGGATCCATCCCTGATCCACAGGTCCATTTCTCATCCATGGATCCATCCCCAATCCACGCATCCATCCTTCATCCACGGATCCATCCCTCATCCACAGATCCATTTCTCATCCACGGATCCATCCCCAGTCCACAGATCCATTTCTCATCCATGGATCCATCCCTGACCCACAGATCCATTTCTCATCCATAGATCCATCCCCAATCCACAGATCCATTTCTCATCCATGGATCCATCCCCAATCCACAGATCCATTTCTCATCCATGGATCCATCCCTGATCCACAGATCCATCCCCAATCCACGGATCCATCCCCAGTCCCCGCATCCATCCTTCATCCATGGATCCATCCCCAGTCCACAGATCCATTTCTCATCCACGGATCCATCCCTCATCCACAGATCCATTTCTCATCCACGGATCCATCCCTCATCCACAGATCCATTTCTCATCCATGGATCCATCCCTCATCCACAGATCCATTTCTCATCCACGGATCCATCCCCAATCCACAGATCCATTTCTCATCCATGGATCCATCCCCAGTCCACAGATCCATTTCTCATCCATAGATCCATCCCCAGTCCACAGATCCATCCCCAATCCACGGATCCATCCCCAATCCACAGATCCATTTCTCATCCACGGATCCATCCCCAGTCCACAGATCCATTTCTCATCCACGGATCCATCCCTCATCCACAGATCCATCCCCAATCCACGGATCCACCCCCAATCCACAGATCCATTTCTCATCCATGGATCCATCCCTGATCCACAGATCCATCCCCAATCCACGGATCCACCCCCTTCTCCCGCTCTCCATCCTGGCCTCAGGAAGGATTTTTCTGGAGTTTCCCCGCCAGCATTCCAAGGGTTTAGGAAAGCAGGGCCCTGCTGCCCCCCAGGAGCCAATCCAAGGGGGATTTTTGGGATCGGGCGGATCCCGGGATCATGGAGTGCCCTGGCCGGGAAGGGAAGGGCCACGGGAGCAGCTTTTCCAAGGAAAAGATCCAAGGGAAGCTGAGCTCCAGCCAGGGGGGAACCGGGAGCAGCTGGGATGGGATTGGGGTTGGAAAAGGTCCTTAGGACAGAATAAAGGCATAATGGGATGGGATGGGATCCATGGGGTGGGATGGGATGAGATCCATGGGGTGAAATGGGATCCATGGGATGGGATCCATGGGATGGGATCCATGGGGTGGGATCCATGGGATGAGATCCATGGGGTGAAATGGGATCCATAAGATGGGATCCATGGGATGGGATCCATGGGGTGGGATCCATGGGATGGGATCCATGGGATGGGATCCATGGGGTGGGATGGGATGAGATCCATGGGGTGAAATGGGATCCATGGGATGGGATCCATGGGATGGGATCCATGGGGTGGGATGGCATGAGATCCATGGGGTGAGATGGGATCCATGGGATGGGATCCATGGGGTGGGATGGGATGGGATCCATGGGGTGAAATGGGATCCATGGGATGGGATCCATGGGATGGGATCCATGGGGTGGGATGGGATGGGATCCATGGGGTGAAATGGGAGCCATGGGATGGGATCCATGGGGTGGGATGGGATGAGATCCATGGGGTGAAATGGGATCCATAAGATGGGATCCATGGGGTGGGATCCATGGGGTGGGATGTGATGAGATCCATGGGGTGAAATGGGAGCCATGGGATGGGATCCATGGGGTGGGATGGGATGAGATCCATGGGGTGAAATGGGATCCATAAGATGGGATCCATGGGGTGGGATCCATGGGGTGGGATGTGATGAGATCCATGGGGTGAAATGGGATCCATGGGATGGGATCCATGGGATGGGATGGGATGAGATCCATGGGGTGAAATGGGATCCATGGGATGGGATCCATGGGATGGGATCGGATGGGATCCATGGGGTGAAATGGGATCCATGGGATGGGATCCATGGGATGGGATCCATGGGATGGGATCCATGGGGAGGGATGGCATGGGATCCATGGGGTGAAACGGGATCCATGGGATGGGATCCATGGGATGGGATCCATGGGGTGGGATGGGATCCCCAGGATGGTTGCATAGGACGAGATGGGACGGGATCCACGGGGTGGGATGGGATCCACAGGATGGATACGTAGGATGGGATCCATAGGATGGTATCCATAGGATGGGATGGGATCCATAGGATGAGATGGGATCTATGGGATGGGATGGGATCCATAGGATGGGCTGGGATGGGATCTATGGGATGGGATGGGATGGGATGGGATGGGATGGGATGGGATGGGATGGGATGGGATGGGATGGGATGGGATGGGATCCACAGACTGAGATCCATAGGATGGGATGGGCTCCATGGGATGAGATAGGATGGGATCCATGGGATGGGATATATGGGATTGGGATGGGATGGGATCCATAGGAGGGGATGGGATTTATAAGTTGGGATGGGATCCATGGGATGGGATCCGTAACGTGGGATGGGATGGAATCCACAGGATGGTATAGAATCCGTAGGATGGGATGGGATGAGATCCGTAAGATAGGATCCATAGGATAGGATCAGACCCATAGAATGGGATCCATAGGATGGGATGGAATGGGATGGGATCCGAGGGATGGGATGAGATCTGTAAGATGGGATCCAGAGGATGGGATGCGATCCACAGGATGAGATGGGATCCATAGGATGGGATGGGATGGGATCCATAGAACGGGATGGGATCCATGGGATGGGAAGGGATCCATGGGATGGGTTGGGATCCATGGGATGGGATGGGACGGGATCCAAGGGATGGGATGAGATCTGTAAGATGGGATCCAGAGGATGGGATGCGATCCACAGGATGAGATGGGATCCATAGGATGGGATGGGATGGGATCCATAGGATGGGATGGGATGGGATGGGATCCATAGAACGGGATGGGATCCATGGGATGGGAAGGGATCCATGGGATGGGTTGGGATGCATAGAATGGGATGGGATCCATGGGATGGGATGGGATGGGACGGGATCCGAGGGATGGGATGAGATCTGTAAGATGGGATCCAGAGGATGGGATGCGATCCACAGGATGAGATGGGATCCATAGGATGGGATGGGATGGGATCCATGGGATGGGATCCATGGGATGGGTTGGGATGCATAGAATGGGATGGGATCCATGGGATGGGATGGGATGGGATGGGATGGGATGGGATGGGATGGGATGGGACAGGATCCACAGACTGAGATCCATAGGATGGATCCCATATGGATGGGATCCATAGGATGGGATCCATAGGATGGATGTGCTCCACAGGATGAGACAGGATGGGATCCATGGGATGGGATGGGATGGGATGGGACAGGATCCACAGACTGAGATCCATAGGATGGATCCCATATGGATGGGATCCTTAGGATGGGATCCATAGGATGGATGTGCTCCATAGGATGAGACAGGATGGGATCCATGGGATGGGATTGGACAGGATCCATAGGATGGGATCCATAGGATGGATGTGCTCCACAGGATGAGACAGGATGGGATCCACGGGATGGGATTGGGATGGGATCCGTGGGATGGGATTGGGATGGGATCCGTGGGATAACGGGATGGAGGGAGTGAGGGAAGCGGGGCCGGGAGCGGGGCCGGGAGCGGGGCCGTGGCCTCTGGCAGCCGCCGGAGCGGCAGCAGGAGCCGGGAAAAGCCATTCCAGGGATTTGGCTGCGGAGCAAAGCCACGGCCACGCTCCGGGATCTGGAGACGTTCCAGGGATCTGGAGACGTTCCAGGGATCTGGACACGTTCCCGGGATCTGGAGACGTTCCAGGGATCTGGAGACGTTCCAGGGATCCGACCCTTGGCTCCGGACACGCTCCAGAGATCCGGCCCTTCATTCCCAAACTCTCCAGGGATCTGGACACGTTCCAGAGGTCCGGCCCTTTGCTCCCAACACGCTCCAAAGATCCAAACTTTGGCTCCCAACGTGTCCCAGGGATCTGCCCTTTGCTCCCAAACACATTCCAGGGATTTGGATCACTCAGAGATCCGACCCTTGGCTCCAGAATTCCAGCCCCGCGTTCCCAAACACATTCCGGGACTCCAGCCCTGTATTCCCAAACATTCCAGAATTCCAGCCCTTGGCTCCAGGGATCCACCCCAGATGCAGACAGACTCCAGAATTCCAGCTTTGAATTCCCAAACACACTCCAGAATTCCAGCCCTGCAATCCCAAACACATTCCAGAATTCCAGCCCTGCATTCCCAAACACATTCCAGAATTCCAGCCCTGCATTCCCAAACACATTCCGGGATGCCAGCCCTGTATTCCCAAACACACTCCAGAATTCCAGCCCCGCGTTCCCAAACACATTCCGGGATTCCAGCCCTGTATTCCCAAACATTCCAGAATTCCAGCCCTTGGCTCCAGGGATCCACCCTAGATGCAGACAGACTCCAGAATTCCAGCCCTGCATTCCCAAACACACTCCAGAATTCCAGCCTTGAATTCCCAAACACACTCCAGAATTCCAGCCCTGCATTCCCAAACACATTCCGGGATGCCAGCCCTGTATTCCCAAACACATTCCAGAATTCCAGCCCTGCATTCCCAAACACACTCCAGAATTCCAGCCTTGAATTCCCAAACACACTCCAGAATTCCAGCTTTGAATTCCCAAACACACTCCAGAATTCCAGCCCTGCGTTCCCAAACACACTCCAGAATTCCAGCTTTGAATTCCCAAACACACTCCAGAATTCCAGCCCTGCATTCCCAAACACACTCCAGAATTCCAGCCTTGAATTCCCAAACACATTCCAGAATTCCAGCCCTACATTCCCAAACACATTCCAGAATTCCAGCCCTGCATTCCCAAACACATTCCAGAATTCCAGCCCTGCATTCCCAAACACATTCCGGGATTCCAGCCCTGCATTCCCAAACACATTCCGGGATTCCAGCCCTGTATTCCCAACTATGGGATCCTGTTCATGGGATCCTGGAGAGGGATCCTGGCCATGGAATTCTGTCCATGGAATTCTGGCCTTGGGATCCTGGCTATGGAATCCTGGCTATGGAATCCTGGCCTTGGGATTCCTGTCCATGGAATCCTGGAGAGGGATCCTGGCCTTGGGATCCTATCCATGGAATCCTGGAGAGGGATCCTGGCCGTGGAATCCTATCCATGGAATGCTGTCCCTGGGATCCTCTTCACGGGATCCTATCCATGGAATCCTGGCCATGGAATTCTGTCCATGGGATCCTGGAGAGGGATCCTAGCCTTGCGATCCTGGCCCTGGGATCCTGTCCATGGAATCCTGGCCACGGAATTCTGGCCTTGGGATCTTGGCCATGGAATCCTATCCATGGGATCCATGGGATCCTGGCTCTGGAATCCTGTCCATGGAATCATATCCACGAGATCCTTTCCAAGGGATCCTGGCCATGGGATCCTCTCCATGGAATGCTGTCCATGGAATCCTGCCCATGGAATCCTGCCCATGGAATCCTGGCCTTGGGATCCTGTCCATGGCCTTCTGCCCATAGGATCCTGTCCACGGGATCCTGTCCACGGGATCCTGGCCTTGGGATCCTGGACATGGAATTCTGGCCATGGAATCCTCTCCATGGAAAGCTGTCCATGGGATCCTGTCCATGGAATCCTGGCCATGGAATGCTGGCCCTGGAATCCTGGCCATGGAATGCTGTCCATGGAATGCTGTCCATGGGATCCTGTTCATGGGATCCTGTCCCTGGAATCTTGGCCATGGAATCCTGTCCATGGAATCCTGGCCTTGGAATCCTGTCCAAGGGATCCTGTCCATGGAATGCTGGCCCTGGAATCCTGTCCATGGAATGCTGGCCCTGGAATCCTGTCCATGGAATCCTGGCCATGGAATGCTGTCCCTGGAATGCTGGCCCTGGAATCCTGTCCATGGAATGCTGGCCCTGGAATCCTGTCCATGGAATCCTGGCCCTGGAATCCTGTCCATGGAATGCTGGCCCTGGAATCCTGTCCATGGAATCCTGGCCTTGGAATCCTGGCCAAGGGATCCTGTCCATGGAATCCTGTCCATGGAATCCTGTCCATGGAATGCTGGCCCTGGAATCCTGTCCATGGAATCCTGTCCATGGAATGCTGGCCATGGAATCCTGGCCAAGGGATCCTGTCCATGGAATCCTGGCCTTGGAATCCTGGCCATGGAATCCTGGCCAAGGGATCCTGTCCATGGAATCCTGTCCATGGAATCCTGTCCATGGAATGCTGGCCATGGAATCCTGGCCAAGGGATCCTGTCCATGGAATCCTGGCCTTGGAATCCTGGCCATGGAATCCTGGCCAAGGGATCCTGTCCATGGAATCCTGTCCATGGAATGCTGGCCATGGAATCCTGGCCAAGGGATCCTGTCCATGGAATCCTGTCCCAGGGATCCTGTCCATGGAATCCTGTCCAAGGGATCCTGCCCATGGAATGCTGTCCATGGAATGCTGGCCTTGGAATCCTGGCATGCTTTGACTAGGAAGGGATTTCAGGGACCATCCCATTCCAACCATTCCATGGGCAGGAAACTTCCCAATATCCCGGGATTGATCCAAGCTGTCCCAGGCCAGTGCCAGGGCTGGATCCCAGCCCAGGGAATGCTGGAAATTGTTTGGGAATTGCTGAGAATCGTTTGGGAATTGCCAGGAATTAACTGGGAATTGCTGGGAATTGTTTGGGAATTGCTGAGAATCGTTTGGGAATTGCTGAGAATTGTTTCGGAATTGCCAAGAATTAATTGTTTAGGAATTGCTGGGAATTAATTGTTTGGGAATTGCTGGGAATTGTTTGGGAATTGTTTGGGCATTGCCAGAAATCGTTTGGGAATTGCCAGGAATTAATTGTCTGGGAATTGCCAGGAATTGTTTGGGAATTGCTGGGAATTGTTTGGGAATTGCTGGGAATTGTTTGGGAATTGCCAGGAATTAACTGTTTAGGAGTTGCCGGGAATTAATTGTTTGGGAATTGCCGGGAATAGTTTGGAAATTGCTGGGAATCGTTTGGGAATTGCCAGGAATTAATTGTTTAGGAATTGCCAGGAATTAATTGTTTAGGAGTTGCCGGGAATTAATTGTTTGGGAATTGCCGGGAATAGTTTGGAAATTGCTGGGAATCGTTTGGGAATTGCCAGGAATTAATTGTTTAGGAATTGCCAGGAATTAATTGTCTGGGAATTGCCAGGAACTGTTTGGGAATTGTTTGCAAATTGCCAGGAATTGTTTGGGAATTGCTGGGAATCGTTTGGGAATTGCCAGGAATTAATTGTTTAGGAATTGCCAGCAATTAATTGTTTGGGCATTGCCAGAAATCGTTTGGGAATTGCCAGGAATTAATTGTCTGGGAATTGCCAGGAATTGTTTGGGAATTGCTGGGAATTGTTTGGGAATTGCCGGGAATTGTTTGGGAATTGCCAGGAATTAATTGTTTAGGAGTTGCCGGGAATTAATTGTTTGGGAATTGCCGGGAATCGTTTGGGAATTGCCAGGAATCATTTGGGAATTGCCAGGAATTAATTGTCTGGGAATTGCCAGGAATTGTTTGGGAATTGCTGGCAATTGTTTGGGAATTGCTGGCAATTGTTTGGGAATTGCCAGGAATTAATTGTTTGGGAATTGCCGGGAATTAAGTGTTTGGGAATTGCCGGGAATCGTTTGGGAATTGCTGGGAATTGGGAATTGCCAGGAATTGCCAGGAATTGTTTGGGAATTGCTGGCAATTGTTTGGGAATTGCCAGGAATTAATTGTTTAGGAATTGCCAGCAATTAATTGTTTGGGAATTGCCGGGAATCGTTTGGGAATTGCTGGGAATTGGGAATTGCCAGGAATTGTTTGGGAATTGCTGGGAATTGTTTGGGAATTGCCAGGAAATAATTGTCTGGGAATTGCCAGTAACTGTTTGGGAATTGTTTGCAAATTGCTGGGAATTGTTTGGGAATTGCTGGGAACTGTTTGGGAATTGCCAGGAATTAATTGTTTAGGAATTGCCAGGAATTAATCGTTTGGGAATTGCCAGGAATCGTTTGGGAATTGCTGGGAATTGGGAATTGCCAGGAATTGCCAGGAATTGTTTGGGAATTGTTCGGGAATTGCAGGGACGTGCCGGGGCGGCCGCGTTGCGCCGGCAGCTCCGAGCCCTCGCTATCTCCCGGCCCTTGCCAGGGATTGTTTTGTTCCAGAGTTTTTCCAGGAATCCCAGCTCAGGCCGGAGCTGTTTTTTTGGGACGAGCTGTGCTCCTGGATGAGGAGAGAGGAATCCAAACTGCCCTGAAATCCGGGAGGCCTGGGAGGGATCAGGGATCAGGGATTGGACTCCCGAGATTCCCAAAGATTCCCTGGGAAGAGGCAGAGTCCTAGATGAGGAAAAGGAGGGTGAAATTCCACAGGGAATTCTCACAGGGAAGCCTTTCCCGAGGGAAAATCCACGATTTTCCAGCTCTGGCTCCTTCCCAGGATGATCCTTGCCCTGCTCCTGCCTTTTCCCAGGAATTCCCAAAACTTCCTGGCTGGATTTGAACCCCTGGGATTTCCTGCTGGATCTGGAATCCCAGGGATTATCCCACGGGAATGGGATGACTCCCACATTTTCCCTCCTCCAAATCCCACCAAATCCCGCCTCCAGGTCCGGTTTTCCCAGATAAATCCATCCCAGAGGAATGGGATCAGCCAAGATGTGGATCTGGGATTATCTGGGTTTGTTTTTTTTTTTTTTTTCCTGCGGATTTGATCCCATTTCGCCAAACTTGAAAACCTTTAGGGAGCAGAACACCATGGATGGAATCCTGGAATTCCAGAGGAATTGGGAGCCGCCCAATCCCAACCCTTCTCTGGCCACATTCCCAAGTGCCACATCCACAGGGAACCCAATCCCCAGGGAGGACGAGGGGATTTGTGCCAGGCAGGGAACCATTCCCAAAAATCCAGCCTCGGGATAACCAATTCCACGCCCGGCTCACCCTGCCTGCCACCTCCACGTCCCAGAAAAGTCGGGAAGAGCGGGGAAGCGAGGGTGGCGGGGCAGTTTTCCAGTGGAATTTGGGGCTGTTTTTCCACTGGAATTTCCGGGCAGCTCCCGCTGGTGTCGGATCCACCCCCATGACGAGAGCTCCGAGGAATCCGAGCGGGCACCGGCGCCTCCGGAGCTCCCTCGGGATCCGGGCCTGGCACCGGAATATCCCTGGCCAGGAGCTCCCCACATGGATTCCAGTCAAGGCAGCGCTAAAAAATTCCATCAAAATCCATTAAAAAAAATAAAAAAATCCATAAAAAATCCACCCAAACAGAGGAACCCCCCCCCCTCTCTCCTTCCCAAAGTCTAAATCCGGCCCCGGCCGTCGCCACAGCAAAACCAGGAATCTTCCCAAAATATCTGCGGGATTGTCCGAGCCAAAGCCATCCCAAAGTTTCCCCTCTGGATGCTCCCTGCCGGGCAGCGGGAGGAAATTCGGGATCCAGGAGTGGAAAAGAGATTTCCCCAAAGTTTTCTGGCTGGGAATATTCCCGGGAATCGGGGCAGCGAATCCCGGAGTTTGCGGGGAACGATCCCGAGGACGGGAACAGGCTCCGGCTGCCTCCGCACATTCCCAGGATCCGGAGCCTGATGAGGTGGGAGCTTGGAAAAGCAGCCAGGGATTCCGGCCGGGAGCGGCTCCAGGGCCCCCCGGATTGGGGCGGGAATGGGGTGAAAATCCTGGGAATGTGGAGCTTGGGATGGGGTGAAAATCCTGGGAATGTGGAGTTTGGGATGGGGTGAAAATCCTGGGAATGTGGAGTTTGGGGTGGGATGGGAATGGGGTGAAAATCCTGGGAATGTGGAGTTTGGGGTGGGGTGAAAATCCTGGGAATGTGCAGTTTGGGATGGGGTGAAAATCCTGGAATTGTGGAGTTTGGGGTGGGATGGGAATGGGGTGAAAATCCCATAATTTGTCCCCCTAACTTGGAATGGCAATGGGGTGAAAATCCTGGGAATGTTGAATTTGGGATGGGATGGGAACGAGGGAGATCCTGGGAATGTGGAGTTTGGGATGGAAATGGGGATGGGGTGAAAATCCTGGGAATGTGGAGTGTGGGATGGAATGGGAATGTGGGAAAGTGACAACGGGAAAAGTGGGAATGGGGAATGGGAATGGGGAATGGGAAATGGGAATGGGGATGGGGAATGGGAATGGGGAATGGGATAATGGGAATGGGGATGGGGAATGGGAATGGGGAATGGGAATGGGGAATTGGGAATTGGGAATTGGGAATGGGAATGGGGAATGGGGAATGGGGATGGGGATGGGGATGGGAATGGGGAAGGGGATAATGGAAATGGGAATGGGGAATGGGAATGGGGAATGGGGAGCGGGGAATGGGAAATGGGGAATTGGGAATGGGAATGGGAATGGGGAATGGGAATAGGGAATGAGGGGACGGGATAATGGAAATGGGAATGGGAATGGGAATGGGAATGGGAATGGGGAATGAGGAATGGGAATGGGAAAAAGGGGAATGGGAAATGGGAATGGGGAATGGGAATAGGGAATGAGGGGATGGGATAATGGAAATGGGAATGGGGAATGGGATAATGGGAATGGGAACGGGGATGGGGATAATGGGAATGGGAATAGGAAATGTAAATGGGAATGGGGAATGGGAATAGGGAATGAGGGGATGGGATCATGGAAATGGGAATGGGGAATGGGAATGGGGAATGGGAATGGGGAATGGGGAATTGGGAATGGGAATGGGAATGGGAATGGGGAATGGGAATGGGAATGGGAATGGGGGATGGGGAACCGGGAATGGAAATAGGGAATGAGGGAACGGGATAATGTGAATGGGAATGGGAATGGGGACAGGGATGGAATGGGGAATGGGAATGAAGGGATGGGATAATGGGAATGAGAATGGGAATGGGGAATGGGGAATTGGGAATGGGAATGGGAATAGGGAATGAGGGGATGGGATAATGGAAATGGGAATGGAAATGGGAATGGGAATGGGGAATGAGGAATGGGAATGGGAAAAAGGGGAATGGGAAATGGGAATGGGGAATGGGAATAGGGAATGAGGGGATGGGATAATGGAAATGGGAATGGGGATGGGGATAATGGGAATGGGAATAGGAAATGTAAATGGGAATGGGGGATGGGAATGGGGATGGGGAATGGGAATGGGGATGGGGATGGGAATGGGGAATGGGATAATGGGAATGGGGATGGGGATGGGAATGGGAATGGGGAATGGGGAATGGAAATAGGGAATGAGGGAGCGGGATAATGTGAATGGGAATGGGAATGGGGACAGGGATGGAATGGGGAATGGGAATGGGGATGGGAATGGGGAATGGGAATGAAGGGATGGGATAATGGGAATGGGAATGGGAATGGGAATGGGGAATGGGGAATGGGGAATGGGAATGGGAATGGGGAATGGGAATGGGAATAGGGAATGAGGGGATGGGATAATGGAAATGGGAATGGGAATGGGAATGGGAATGGGGATGGGGATGGGGATAATGGGAATGAGAATGGGAATGGGGATAATGGGAATGAGAATGGGAATGGGGATAATGGGAATGGGAATGGGAATGGGAATGGGGAATGGGGATAATGGGAATGGGAATGGGGAATGGGAATGGGAATGGGAATGGGGAATGGGAATGGGAATGGGGATGGGGATGGGGATAATGGGAATGGGGGATGGGAATGGGGGATGGGAATGGGGATAATGGGAATGGGGATGGGAATGGGAATGGGGAATGGGGAATGGGAATGGGGATAATGGGAATGAGAATGGGAATGGGGAATGGGAATGGGGAATGGGGATAATGGGAATGAGAATGGGAATGGGGATAATGGGAATGGGAATGGGAATGGGAATGGGGAATGGGGATAATGGAAATGGCAATGGGGAATGGGAATGGGGATGGGGAATGGGGATGGGAATGGGGAATGGGGAATGGGGAATGGGAACGGGGATGGGAATGGGGAATGGGGAATTTGGAATGGGAATGGGAATGGGAATGGGGAATGGGGAGTGGGGGATGGGAATGGGGAATGGGAATGGGGATAATGGGAATGGGGATGGGAATAGGGAATGGGGAATGAATGGAGAAATTAATGAGGGAATGGTGGAATGGCAATCCCGACCCCCTGGAGCTCCCCATTCCCGAATTTCCGATGCAGAATTTGTGATAAATCTCCCCCCTCGATCTCTGGAATTTTTGGGAAGACATTCCAAACCCGGCCGGCAGCACGGAGCGGAAAAATTTCCAGGAGGGAGCGAAAAAAGCAGGAATATAAAAAAAGCAGGAGTAGAACAAAAAGTAAGAATGTAAAAAAATTCATGAATAAAAAAAAGCAGGTATATAGAAAACTGCAGAAATAGGGAAAAGCAAGAATATACAGAAAAACCAGGAATATAAAAAAAAACCCTAGGAAAATGAAATAAAAGCAGGAATATAAAAAAAAGCATGAATATAAAAAAAGCAGGAATAGTAGAATAACCAGAAATATTTAAAAAGCAGGAATAGTAAAAATACCAGAAATATTTAAAAAGCAGGAATTAAAGAAATGCAAAAAAAGCAGGAATATTTTAAAACCCCAGGAGTATGAAAAGAGCAGGAATTCGAAAAAGGAAATAATATGAAAAAAGCAGGAATATTAAAAAACAGGAATAAAAAAGACCCAAGGAATAGGAAAAGAAGCAGAAACATAACAAAAAGCAGGAATTAAAAAAAGGTGGAAGATAAAAAAAAGGTAGAATATATAAAAGAAGCAGGAATACAGAAAAGCTGGAATAGAACAAAAAAAGCACGAATATAAAAAAAAGCAGAAATATAATAAAAAAGCAGGTTATAACAAAAAAGAATGAATACAAAAAAGCAGAAATAAAAATGGTGGAATAAAAAGAAGTAGGAATATTAAAAAAGGAATATTTAAAAAAACAGTAATATTAAAATAAGCAGGTATATAACAAAAATCAGGAATTAAAGAAGCTGGAATAAAATAAAAGAGGAATAAAAAAAAGTTGGAATATTAGAAAAGCAAAAATATAACAAAGCAGGAATACAAAGAAAGCAGAAATATTAGAAAAGCAGGAATATTAAAAACGCAGGACTACAACAAAAAGGAATATAAAAAAGCAGGAATACAAAGAAAGGTGAAATATATAAAAAAAAAAGCAGGAATATTTCAAAAAATCAAGAATATAACAAAAAGCAGGAATTAAAAAAAGGTGAAATATAACAAAAAGCAGCAGCACAAAAAAAAACGGAGTGCAAAAAAAAGCAGGAATATTAACGAAAGGTGGAATATATTAAAAAAAAAAAAAGTAAGAATATAAAAAAATGAGGGAAAGTTTCCGCTCGCTCCGGGTCATTCCAATGTTTTGGGTGATGTCATTCCTTCCACACGGAAAAAGCTTTTCCTGCCGAAACGGGGGAATTTAACCCCTTCATGCCCAAATTGGGGAATTTAACCCTTTCCTGCCCAAACTGGGGATTTTAACCCTTTCACTGCCGAAACGGGGGAATTTAACCCTTTTCCTGCCGAAACGGGGGAATTTAACTGGGGAATTTAACTGGGGAATTTAACTGGGGAATTTAACCCTTTCCTGCCCAAATTGGGGAATTTAACCCTTTCACTGCCGAAACTGGGGGATTTAACCCTTTCACTGCCCAAATTGGGGAATTTAACTGGGGAATTTAACCCTTTCACTGCCGAAACTGGGGGATTTAACCCTTTCACTGCCCAAATTGGGGAATTTAACCCTTTCACTGCCCAAACTGGGGGATTTAACTGGGGAATTTAACCCTTTCCTGCCCAAACTGGGGAATTTAACCCTTTCCTGCCGAAACTGGGGAATTTAATTGGGGAATTTAACCCTTTCCCTGCCCAAATTGGGGAATTTAACCCTTTCACTGCCCAAACTGGGGAATTTAACCCTTTCCTGCCCAAACCGGGGAATTTAACCCTTTCACTGCCCAAACCGGGGAATTTAACCCTTTCACTGCCGAAACTGGGGGATTTAACCCTTTCACTGCCGAAACTGGGGGATTTAACCCTTTCACTGCCCAAATTGGGGAATTTAACCCTTTCACTGCCCAAACTGGGGGATTTAACCCTTTCCCTGCCGAAATTGGGGGATTTAACCCTTTCCTGCCCAAATTGGGGAATTTAACCCTTTCCTGCCCAAATTGGGGGATTTAACCCTTTCCCTGCCGAAATTGGGGGATTTAACCCTTTCCTGCCCAAATTGGGGAATTTAACCCTTTCCTGCCCAAACTGGGGAATTTAACCCTTTCACTGCCCAAATTGGGGGAATTTAACTGGGGAATTTAACCCTTTTCCTGCCGAAACGGGGGAATTTAACTGGGGAATTTAACCCTTTCCTGCCCAAATTGGGGAATTCAACTGGGGAATTTAACCCTTTCACTGCCCAAATTGGGGAATTCAACTGGGGAATTTAACCCTTTCACTGCCCAAATTGGGGAATTCAACTGGGGAATTTAACCCTTTCACTGCCCAAATTGGGGAATTTAACCCTTTCACTGCCGAAATGGGGGAATTTAACCCTTTCACTGCCCAAACTGGGGAATTTAACTGGGGAATTTAACCCTTTCCCTGCCCAAACTGGGGAATTTAACCCTTTCCCTGCCGAAATTGGGGAATTTAACCCTTTCACTGCCCAAACTGGGGAATTTAACCCTTTCCCTGCCCAAACTGGGGAATTTAACCCTTTCCTGCCGAAACGGGGGAATTTAACTGGGGAATTTAACCCTTTCCCTGCCGAAACTGGGGGATTTAACCCTTTCACTGCCGAAACTGGGGGATTTAACCCTTTCCCTGCCGAAATTGGGGAATTTAACCCTTTCCTGCCCAAATTGGGAGATTTAACCCTTTCCTGCCGAAACTGGGGAATTTAACTGGGGAATTTAACCCTTTCCCTGCCGAAATTGGGGAATTTAACCCTTTACCTTCCCAAACTGGGGAATTTAACCCTTTCCTGCCCAAACTGGGGGATTTAACCCTTTCCTGCCCAAACTGGGGGAATTTAACCCTTTCACTGCCGAAATTGGGGGATTTAACCCTTTCCTCCCCAAACTGGGGAATTTAAATTTACCCCTTGCGGGGCTGGAACGGCTCCTTTAACCCTTTGTGGGGCGGATCCCGACTGTCCCGGCTCCTTTAACCCTCGCTGGGGCGGCTGATCCCGGCCTTATCCAAATTTTCCATCTCCCAGCCTCGGTTTTCCCAAATTCCGGCCCTTTTATCCCCACTTTTCAGCCTCGGGTTTCCAAGGCTAAAAAGGCTTTTTTCCTTATTTTCAACCCCTTTTTTCCCCAAATTTTCAGCTCCTTCTCCCCCAAATTTCAGCCCCTTTTTTCCCAAATTCCAGCCCTTTGATCCCACTTTTCAGCCTTGGGTTTCCCAAACTTTCAGCCCCTTTTTTTCCCTATTTTCAGCCTTGTTTTTCCAAAATTCCAGCCCCAGTTTTCCCAAATTCCAGCCCTTTGATCCCACTTTTCAGCCTTGGGTTTCCCAAATTTCAGCCCCTTTTTCCCCTATTTCCAGCCCCCTTTTTCCCAACTTTCAGCCCCTTTTTTCCCAAAATTCAGCCTCAGTTTCCCCAAATTTCAGCCCCTTTTTTCCCTATTTCCAGCTCCTTTTTTCCCAAATTTCCAGCCTTGGTTTCCCCAAATTCCAGCCCCACTGTCCCAAATTCCAGCCCCAGTTTTCCCAAATTCCAGCCCTTTTATCCCACCTTTCAGCCTTGGTTTTCCCAAATTTCAGCCCCTTTTTTTCCCCATTTCCAGCTCCTTTTTTCCCAAATTTCCAAATAAACGAATTTACAAACACCCATGGATTTATCCAACAGGTGGGAAAAGTGTTTTTCCAAGTGGGAGAAGTCTGGGAAACCCCCATGGAATTCCAGATAAAGCCCCAAGGAAAACAGAGATTTGTGTGGAAAAGCAGGATCTGGAATGATGGAAAACCGGGAAAAGGGGGATCTGGAATGATGGAAAATCAGGATTTGTGTGGAAAAGCAGGATCTGAAATGATGGAAAACCGGGAAAAGCAGGATCTGGAATGATGGAAAACAGGGAAAAGCAGGATCTGAAATTGTGGAAAATGGAGAAAAGGGGGATTGAAACGATGGAAAAGAGGGAAAAGAGGGATTTGTGTGAAAAAGTGGGATGTGAAATGATGGAAAAAAGGGAAAAGGAGGATCTGGAATGATGGAAAATCGGGGTTTGTGTGGAAAAGCAGGACCTGAACTGATGAAAAATGGGAAAAGGGGGATCTGAAATGATGGAAAACAGGGAAAAGGAGAATCTGAAATGATGGAAAATCGGGGTTTGTGTGGAAAAGCGGGATCTGAAACGCTGGAAAACAGGGAAAAGGAGGATTTATGTAAAAAAGCAGGGTCTGAAATGACGGGAACACAGGGAAAAGGAGGATCTGAAATGATGGAAAATTGGGAAAAGGGGGATCTGGAATGATGGAAAATCGGGATTTGTGTGGAAAAGCGGGATCTGAAATGATGGGAAATAGGGAAAAGGAGGATTTATGTAAAAAAGCAGGGTCTGAAATGACGGGAAAACAGGGAAAAGGAGGATCTGGAATGATGGAAAACTGGGAAAACGGGGATTTGTCTGGAAAATTGGGATTTGTGTGGAAAAACACAATCTGAAATGATGAAAAAGGAGGATCTGAAATGATGGAAAACGGGGAAAAGGGGGAACTGGAATGATGGGAAAGAGGGAAAAGAGGGATTTGTGTGGAAAAGCAGGATCTGCAATGATGGAAAACAGGGAAACGAAGGATTTGAAATGATGGATAACAGGGAAAATCGGGATTTGTGTGGAAAAGCAGGATTGATAACAGGGAGATGGGACAGCCTGGAGGGAATTTGTGGATGCAAGCAGGAAGAAAATCGGGATTTGTGTGGAAAAGCGGGATCTGAAATGATGGAAAACAGGGAAAAGGAGGATTTATGTAAAAAAGCCGGGTCTGAAATGATGGGAAAACAGGGAAAAGGAGGATCTGAAATGACGGGAAAACAGGGAAAAGCGGGATCTGGAATGATGGAAAACTGGGAAAATGGGGATTTGTCTGGAAAATTGGGATTTGTGTGGAAAAACACAATCTGAAACGATGGAAAATTGGGAAAAGGGGGATCTGAAATGATGGAAAACGGGGAAAAGCGGGATCTGGAATGATGGAAAAGAGGGAAAAGGAGGATCTGAAATGATGGAAAACCTGGAAAATAAGAATCTGAAAATGATGGAAAACTGGGATGTGTGTGGAAAAGCGGGATCTGAAATGCTGGGAAATAGGGAAAAGGAGAATCTGAAATGATGGAAAATTGGGATTAGTGTGGAAAATTGGGACCTGAAATGATGAAAAATGGGAAAAGCAGGACCTGAAATGATGGAAAACAGGGAAAAGAGGGATCTGAAATGATGGAAAATCGGGGTTTGTGTGGAAAAGCGGGATCTGAAATGATGGAAAACGGGGAAAAGAAGGATTTGAAATTATGAAAGATAGGGAAAAGAGGGATCTGAAATGATGGAAAACCGGGATTAGTGTGGAAAAGCAGGATCTGAAATGATGAAAAATGGGAAAAGCAGGATCTGAAATGATGGAAAACAGGGAAAAGGAGGATCTGAAATGATGGAAAACAGGGAAAAGGAGGATCTGAAATGATGGAAAAAAGGGAAAAGGAGGATCTGAAATGATGGAAACCTGGGAAAACGGGGATTTGTCTGGAAAATTGGGATTTGTGTGGAAAAACATGATCTGAAATGATGGAAAACGGGGAAAAGGAGGATCTGAAATGATGGAAAACCGGGATTTGTGTGGAAAAGTGGGATCTGAAATGATGGGAAATGGGAAAAGCGGGATCTGAAATGATGGAAAACGGGGAAAAGGAGGATTTATGTAAAAAAGCAGGGTCTGAAATGACGGGAAAACAGGGAAAAGGAGGATATGGAATGATGGAAAGTTGGGAAAAGGGGGATCTGGAATGATGGAAAACTGGGAAAACGGGGATTTGTCTGGAAAATTGGGATTTGTGTGGAAAAACACGATCTGAAATGATGGAAAACGGGGAAAAGGGGGATTGAAATGATGGAAAAGAGGGAAAAGAGGGATTTGTGTGAAAAAGCAGGATCTGAAACGATGGAAAACTGGGAAAAGCGGGATTTGAAATGATGGAAAATCGGGATTTGTGTGGAAAAGCAGGATCTGAAATGATGGGAAATAGGGAACAGGAGGATCGGAAATGATGGAAAACAGGGAAAATCGGGATTTGTGTGGAAAAGCAGGAGTGATAACAGGGAGATGGGACAGCCTGGAGGGAATTTGTGGATGCAAGCAGGAAAAAAATCGGGATTTGTGTGGAAAAGCGGGATGTGAAATGATGGAACACGGGGAAAAGGAGAATCTGAAATGATGGAAAAAAGGGAAAAGCGGGATCTGGAATGATGGAAAACTGGGAAAACGGGGATTTGTCTGGAAAATTGGGATTTGTGTGGAAAAACACGATCTGAAATGATGGAAAACCAGGATTAGTGTGGAAAAGCAGGATGTGAAATGATGGAAAACGGGGAAAAGGAGGATCTGGAATGATGGAAAACGGGGAAAAGGGGGAACTGGAATGATGGAAAAGAGGGAAAAGAGGGATTTGTGTGAAAAAGCAGGATCTGGAATGATGGAAAAAAGGGAAAAGGAAAATCTGAAATGATGGAAAATCGGGATTTGTGTGAAAAAGCAGGATCTCAACTGATGAAAAATGGGAAAAGCGGGATCTGATATGATGGAAAACGGGGAAAAGGAGGATCTGAAATGATGGAAAACCAGGATTAGTGTGGAGAAGCGGGATGTGAAATGATGGAAAACTGGGAAAAGGGGGAACTGGAATGATGGAAAACAGGGAAAAGGAGGATCTGAAATGATGGAAAACCGGGATGTGTGTGGAAAAGCAGGATCTGAAATGATGGGAAATGGGAAAAGCGGGATCTGAAATGATGGAAAATCGGGATTTGTGTGGAAAAGCAGGATCTGAAATGATGGAAAACGGGGAACAGGAGGATTTATGTAAAAAAGCAGGGTCTGAAATGACGGGAAAACAGGGAAAAGGAGGATCTGAAATGATGGAAAATTGGGAAAAGCGGGATCTGGAATGATGGAAAACTGGGAAAAGGGGGATTTGTCTGGAAAATTGGGATTTGTGTGGAAAAACACGATCTGAAATGATGGAAAACTGGGAAAAGCGGGACCTGAAATGATGAAAGATAGGGAAAAGAGGGATCTGGAATGATGGAAAACCGGGATTTGTGTGGAAAAGCGGGACCTGAAATGATGAAAAATGGGAAAAGAGGGATTTGAAATGATGGAAAACCGGGATTAGTGTGGAAAAGCAGGATCTGAAATGATGAAAAATGGGAAAAGCAGGATCTGAAATGATGGAAAAGAGGGAAAAGGAGAATCTGAAATGATGGAAAATCGGGATTTGTGTGGAAAAGCAGGACCTGAAATGATGGAAAACGGGGAAAAGCGGGATCTGGAATGATGGAAAACTGGGAAAACTGGGATTTGTCTGGAAAATTGGGATTTGTGTGGAAAAACACGATCTGAAATGATGAAAAATGGGAAAAGCAGGATCTGAAATGATGGAAAATGGGAAAAGCAGGATCTGAAATGATGGAAAACGGGGAAAAGGAGAATCTGAAACGATGGAAAATCGGGATGTGTGTGGAAAAGCGGGACCTGAAATGATGAAAAATGGGAAAAGCGGGATCTGAAATGATGGAAAATGGGAAAAGGGGGATCTGAAATGATGGAAAATCGGGATTTGTGTGGAAAAGCAGGATCTGAAATGATGAAAAATGGGAAAAGCAGGATCTGAAATGATGGAAAACGGGGAAAAGAAGGAATCTGAAACGATGGAAAACAGGGAAAAGGGGGATCTGGAATGATGGAAAACCTGGAAAATAAGATTCTGAAAATGATGGAAAACTGGGATGTGTGTGGAAAAGCAGGATCTGAAAAGATGGGAAACAGGGAAAAGGGGGATTTGCAATGATGGAAAACTGGGAAAAGAAGGATTTGAAATGAGGAAAGATAGGGAAAAGAAGGATCTGAAATGATGGAAAATCGGGGTTTGTGTGGAAAAGCAGGATCTGAAATGATGGAAAACGGGGAAAAGCAGGATCTGAAATGATGGAAAACCGGGATTAGTGTGGAAAAGCAGGATCTGAAATGATGAAAAATGGGAAAAGCGGGATCTGAAATGATGGAAAATCGGGATTTGTGTGGAAAAGCGGGATCTGAAACGCTGGAAAACAGGGAAAAGGAACGGCCTGGAGGGAATTTATGGATGCGAGGAGGAGGAAAACCGGGATTAGTGTGGAAATTCGGGACAGGAGCTGTCGGAAGAGGCCGGGAAGCCGCAAGAGCCGCAGGACCCCAAGGGAGCGCGGGGAGAGGCTGGAAAAGCTGGAAAAGCTGGAAAAGCTGGAAAAGCTGGAAAGGCTGGAAAAGCTGGAAAAGCTGGAAAGGCTGGAAAAGCTGGAAAAGGCCGGGATGGGATCCCGAGAGGGAGGGATCGGGAACTCGGCATCGGGGAGGGCACGGCCAAGGAATGCCGGGGGGTTTTGGGAATTCCAAGGGGATTTCGGGAATTCCAGGGGGTTTGGGAATTCCAGGGGGTTTGGGAATTCCGGGGGTTTTGGGAATTCCGGGGGGTTTGGGAATTCCGGGGGGCTTTTGGGGAATTCTGGGGGATTTTGGGAATTCCGGGGGGTTTTCAGAATTCCAAGGGGATATCAGAATTCCAAGGGGTTTTGGGAATTCCAGGGGGTTTTTCCAGGGGGGTTTGGGAATTCCGGGGGGTTTTGGGAATTCCGGGGGGTTTTGGGAATTCCAGGGGGTTTTGGGAATTCCGGGGGGTTTGGGAAATCCAGGGGGTTTTCGGAATTCCAAGGGGTTTTTGGAATTCCAAGGGGTTTTTCCAGGGGGTTTTGGGAATTCCGGGGGGGTTTGGGAATTCCAGGGGGTTTTGGGAATTCCGGGGGGTTTTCAGAATTCCAAGGGGATTTCAGAATTCCAGGGGGTTTTTCCAGGGGGTTTTGGGAATTCCAGGGGGGTTTTGGGAATTCCAGGGGGTTTTGGGAATTCCAGGGGGTTTTTCCAGGGGGGGTTTGGGAATTCCAGGGGGTTTTCCAAGGAAAGCAGAGCAGGGGGGTGGGACATCCATCCCTGAGCCGAAAATCTGGGATGGGATCGGGGGATCCTTGGGATGGAGGGGAAATTGGGATTGTGCCGGGTGGGAATGGATGGGAAAGGGGGAAAATGGGGATGGAAAGTGGGAAATGGGGATGGAAACTGGGGGAAATGGGACTGGAAACTGGGAAAACTGGGGCTGGAAACTGGGGGAACTGAAGCTGGGAAAATTTGGGCTGGAAACTGGGAAAAAATGGGGCTGAAAATGGGGATATGGGGCTGGAAACTGGGAAAACTGGGGCTGGAATGTGGGAAAAACGGGGCTGAATACTGAGGGAAATGGGGATGGAATTTGAGAAAAACCGGGGCTGAAATTTGGGAAAATGGGGCTGAAAACTCAGAAAACAGGGCTGAATCTTGGGGGAAATGGGGCTGGAAACTGGGGAAACTGAGGCTGGAATTTGGGAAAAATGGGACTGGAAACTGGGAAAATCGGGCTGGAATTTGAAAAAATGGGGCTGGAAACTGTGGGAAATGGGGAGGGAATTTGAGAAAAACTGGGGCTGAAATTGGGGAAAATGGGGCTGAAAACTCAGAAACCAGGGCTGAATCTTGGGGGAAATGGGGCTGAAATTTGGGGAAACTGAGGCTGGAATTTGGGAAAAATGGGCCTGAATCTTGGGGGAAATGGTGCTGAAATTTGGGGAAAATGGGGCTGGAATTTGGGGAAATAGGGCTGGAAACTGGGAAAATCGGGCTGGAATTTGAAAAAAATGGGGCTGGAAACAGTGGGAAATGGGGAGGGAATTTGAGAAAAACTGGGGCTGAAATTTGGGAAATTGGGGCTGAAAACTGGGGGAACATGGACTGGAATTTGAGAAACTGGGGCTGGGAACTGGGGGAACTGGGGCTGGAAGTTGGAAGGAGTGGGACTGGAAATTGGGGAAACTGAGGCTGGACGTTGGGGGAAACGGAGCTGGAATCTGGGAGAATCAGAGCTGGAAGTTGGGAAAGCTGAAGGTGGAAAGTGGGAAAACTGGGACTGGAAGTTGGGAGAACTGGGGCTGAAACGTGGGAAAAATGGGGCTGGAAACGGCAAAAAAAGGGGCAGAAATGCGGGAAAGTGGGCCTGAAATGTGGGGAAAACGGGGCTGGAATTTCAGAGGAACCAGTGCTCAAAGGTGGGAAGCTGAGGCTGGAAGACGGGGAAAATTGAGCTGGAATTTGGGAGAAGTGGGGCTGAAATTTGGGAGAACTGAGGCTGGAATTTGGGCAGCCCTGGCAGGCAATTCCCTTACAAACCATTCCCTGTTTTCGGAGCTAAAGCCATGGATTCCCACCCCCGTGCCTGCCACTATCCCATTCCCCATTCCCATTCCCGTTCTCTCAGCCCCATTCCCAATCCCCAATCCCATTCCCAATCCCCCATTCCCACTTCCAACCTCAACCTCAATGCCAACCCCTCATTCCCATCCCCAATCCCCCATTCCCAACCCCATCCATCCGCTCTCATTCCCAATCCCCATCTCCATTCCTGTTCTCAAAGCTCCATCCCTGTCCAGCCGTCCTCATTCCCAATCCCTATTCCTGTCTGCATCCCCATTCCCATCCCCATTCCCATCCCAATCCCCCATTCCTAATCCCATTCCCAATTCCATCCAGCTGCTCTTTCCCATTCCCAATCCCCCATTCCTATTCCCACATTCCCAATCCCATTATCCCATTCCCGTTATCTCATTCCCAATCCCTATTCCCATTCCCAATCCCCCATTCCCATCCCCATTCCCGATTCCCCATTCCCATTCCTAATCCCATTCCCAGTTCCATCCAGCTGCTCGCTTTCCCATTCCCAATCCCCCATTCCCAATCCCCCATTCCTATTCCCACATTCCCAATCCCATTATCCCATTCCCGTTATCTCATTCCCAATCCCTATTCCCATTCCCAATCCCCCATTCCAATCCCCATTCCCGATCCCCCATTCCCAATCCCTATTCCTATTCCCACTCCCATCCCCATCTCCATTCCTATTCCAAATCCCCCATTCCTAATCCCATTCCCAATTCCATCCAGCTGCTCTCTTTCCCATTCCCAATCCCCCATTCCTATTCCCACATTCCCAATCCCCATTATCCCATTCCCATTATCTCATTCCCAATCCCTATTCCCATTCCCAATTCCCAATCCCCATTATCTCATTCCCAATCCCATTATCCCATTCCCCCATTCCCAATCCTCACTATCCCATTCCCCCATTATCCCAATCCCATTATCCCAGTCCCATTATCCCAGTCCCATTATCCCAGTCCCATTCCCCCACTGCTTTTCCCATTTTCCCATTCCCCATTCCCAATCCCATTCCTCCATTCTCAATGCCATTATCCCATTCCCCATTCCCAGTCCCCATTATCCCATTCCCTCATTCTCATTCCCCCATTCCTTTTCCCATGATCATTCCCATTACCAGTCCCCCATGCCCAATCCCACTATCCCATCCCCGCTATCCCATCCCCGCTATCCCATCCCCATTATCCCATCCCCACTATCCCACCCCCGCTATCCCATCCCCGCTATCCCATCCCCACTATCCCATCCCCCATTATCCCATCCCCGCTATCCCATCCTCATTATCCCACCCCCACTATCCCATCCCCGCTATCCCATCCCCGCTATCCCATCCCCACTATCCCATCCCCACTATCCCACTCCCAATCCCATTCCCCCACTATCCCATCCCCGCTATCCCATCCCCGCTATCCCATCCCCACTATCCCATCCCCACTATCCCATCCCCACTATCCCATCCCCGCTATCCCACCCCCTCTATCCCATCCCCGCTATCCCATCCCCACTATCCCATCCCCACTATCCCATCCCCACTATCCCATCCCCACTATCCCATCCCCACTATCTCACTCCCAATCCCATCCCGACTATCCCATTCCCACTATCCCGTTCCCACTATCCCATCCCCGCTATCCCATCCCCGCTATCCCATCCCCACTATCCCATTCCCACTATCCCATCCCCGCTATCCCATCCCCACTCCCCCGTTCCCATTATTATCCCATCCCCACTATCCCATCCCCGCTATCCCATCCCCACTATCCCATCCCCACTATCCCATCCCCACTATCCCATCCCCGCTATCCCATCCCCGCTATCCCATCCCCACTATCCCATCCCCACTATCCCATCCCCACTATCTCACTCCCAATCCCATCCCCACTATCCCACCCCCAGTATCCCATCCCCATTATCCCACCTCCACTATCCCACCCCCGCTATCCCACCCCCGCTATCCCATCCCCACTATCCCATCCCCGCTATCCCATCCCCGCTATCCCACCCCCGCTATCCCACCCCCATTACCCTGTTCCCCCACCTCCATTATCCCATCCCCATTATCCCATCCCCGCTATCCCATCCCCACTCCCCCGTTCCCATTATTATCCCACCCCCACTATCCCATCCCCACTATCCCATCCCCACTATCCCATTCCCCCACCTCCACTATCCCATCCCCACTATCCCATTCCCATTACCCTGTTCCCCCACCTCCACTATCCCATTCCCACTATCCCACCCCCACTATCCCACCCCCGCTATCCCATCCCCACTATCTCACTCCCAATCCCATTCCCCCACTATCCCACTCCCACTCCCCCATCCCCACTATCCCACCTCCACTATCCCACCCCCGCTATCCCATCCCCACTCCCCCGTTGTTCCCATTATTATCCCCGCTCTCCCGGCGCTCCCGTTCCCAGTCCGGGCCAGCCCGGCAGCTCCGCAGCACGCGCGGAGGGGCCCCTCGGGCCACGCTCGCTCCGGCCCGGCGGCTCGGGAAGCAGCGCTGCCAGCGGCACATTCCCGCTGTTCGCTGCCCTGGAATTCTCCCCCTCCCGCTCCTCCTCCGCTGGCTCCGGCGCTCGCAGCTCCCGATCCCGCCGGGAGCCTCCCCCCGGCCCCCGGCCCCCCCCGGCCCCCGGCGCGGCTGCGGAGGAGGGAACGGCCTTGGAAGCGCCGCCGCCGCCGAGCCCTCATCCATCCCTCCATCCATCCATCCATTATCCCGACATCTGGAATTGTCATTCCGGGAGGAAACGGAGCCCCCGGCCGCTTCCTCCCGCCGGCAGCCCCGGCACATCCATCTCCGCTCCGGCCGGGAATGGGAATGGGAGTGGGAATGGGAGTGGGAATGGGAATGGGAGTGGGAATGGGAGTGGGAATGCCGCCGCAGCGCCGGCACGGGACGGCAGCGGGGCACCGGCAGCGCCGGGAGCGGGGTCAGAGCAGGGAGCGGGACCGGGATCCTTCGGGCACCGGGATTGGGATCTGGGCCAGCCCCAGGGAGCTCGGATTGGGATCTGGGCCAGCCCCGGGGCACCGGGATTGGGATCGGAGCAGGGAGCCGGGATTGGGATCGCGGGGGCAACCCCGGGCACCGGGACTGGGATCAGAGCAGGGAGCCGGGACTGGGACCTGGGCCAGCCCCAGGGCACCGGGAGCGAGATCTGTGCCAGCCCCGGGGCACCGGGATCGGGATCAGAGCAGGGAGCCGGGATTGGGATCGCGGGGCCAACCCCGGGCACCGGGACTGGGATCAGAGCAGGGAGCCGGGACTGGGACCTGTGCCAGCCCCGGGCACCAGGAGCGGGGTCAGAGCACGGAGCCGGGATTGGGATCTGTGCCAGCCCCGGGCACCGGGAGCGGGGGCAGAGCACGGAGCCGGGATTGGGATCTGTGCCAGCCCCGGGCACCGGGAGCGGGGGCAGAGCAGGGAGCCGGGATTGGGATCTGTGCCAACCCCGGGCACCGGGACTGGGATCAGAGCAGGGAGGGATCTGTGCCAGCCCCGGGCACCGGGAGCGGGGGCAGAGCAGGGAGCCGGGATTGGGATCTGTGCCAGCCCCGGGCACCGGGAGCGGGGGCAGAGCAGGGAGCCGGGATTGGGATCTGTGCCAGCCCCGGGCACCGGGACTGGGATCAGAGCAGGGAGCCGGTACTGGGACCTGGGCCAGCCCCGGGCACCGGGATTGGGATCAGAGCAGGGAGCCGGGATTGGGATCTGTGCCAGCCCCGGGCACCGGGAGCGGGGTCAGAGCAGGGAGCCGGGACTGGGACCTGGGCCAGCCCCGGGCACCGGGAGCTGGAGGGGGATCAGAGCAGGGCACCAGGCCCGGGGCACTGGCACCGGGAGCGGGGTCAGAGCAGGGAGCCGGGATTGGGACCTGTGCCAGCCCCGGGCACCGGGAGCGGGGTCAGAGCAGGGAGCCCGCGGGGCAGCCCCGGGGCACCGGGATCGGGATCCAAGAACTTCCAGAGCACCAGGAGTGGGGTCAGAGGAGGGACTGGGATCTGGGCCATTCCAGGGAGCCGGGACTGGGACCTGGGCCAGCCCCGGGGCACCGGGAGCAGGAGCGGGGTCAGAGCAGGGAGCCGGGACTGGGAGCTGTGCCAGCCCAGGGAAGTGGGACTGGGATCCGTGCCAGCCCCGGGAGCCGGGATCAGCTCTGCGCCATCGCAAAGACCCGGGACTGGCCCGGTGCCACGGCCAGGAGCCGGGATCAGCTCTGCACCATCGCAAAGACCCGGGCCTGGCCCGGTGCCACGGCCAGGAGCCGGGCTCGCTCCGTGTCCCCTGCCGGGCCAGCAGGAGCCGGGATCAGCTCTGTCCCATCCCAAACACCCGGGACTGGCCCCGTGCCATCTCCGGGAGCCGGGATCAGCTCTGCACAACTCCAAACACCCGAGACTGGCCCGGTGCCACAGCCGGGAGCCGGGACTGTCTCTGTCCCAGCCCTGTGACCCGGGTCTGGCCCGGTGCCATCGCTGTGACCCGGGACTGTCTCTGTCCCAGCCCTGTGACCTGGGACTGGCCCGGTGCCATCGCTGTGACCCGGGACTGTCTCTGTCCCAGCCCTGTGACCTGGGACTGTCTCTGTCCCACCCCTGTGACCCGGGACTGTCTCTGTCCCAGCCCTGTGACCCGGGACTGGCCCGGTGCCATCGCTGTGACCCGGGACTGTCTCTGTCCCAGCCCTGTGACCCGGGACTGTCTCTGTCCCAGCCCTGTGACCCGGGACTGGCCCGGTGCCATCGCTGTGACCCGGGACTGGCCCGGTGCCATCGCTGTGACCCGGGACTGTCTCTGTCCCATCGCTGTGACCCGGGACTGGCCCGGTGCCATCGCCGGCAGCCGGGCTCGCTCCGTGTCCCCCGCGGGGCCCGGGCCGGGAGCGCCGCCGCTGCCGCCGCCGTTTCCCCGCTGCATTTCCCGGGCACGGGGCCAGGCGGGAGCGGCGGGAGCGGCGGGAGCGGGGCCAGGACGGATCCGTGCGGAGCGCGGGGGCAATTCCCGGGGAAAGCGCTCCCGGGGGCCGCTCCGGAGCCGCTCCAGCTTCTCCAGACCGGCTGCTGCTGCTGCCGGCCGCGACTGCAGGTGCCGGGGAAGCGCAGACCGCCTCGGGATGCAGGGAATTCCGGGAGCGGATCCGGGATCCCAGCCCGGGCCGGATGGGGATCACCCGGGAATTCCATCCCAGCACAGCCACAGACAGGAGTTCCTTCCCAAAATCCCGGCTGAGCAAACAGGGATGGGCTGGGAATTGGGAGTTAACTGGAATCCTATAAACCATGGAATCCTGAAACCATGGAATACTACAAACCATGGAATCCTGCAACCATGGAATCCTGTAAACCATGGAATCCCAAACCATGGAATCCTACAAACCATGGAATCCTGTAAACCATGGAATCCCAAACCATGGAATCCTATAAACCATGGAATCCTGAAACCATGGAATCCCAAACCATGGAATCCTAGAAACCATGGAATCCCAAACCATGGAATCCTATAAACCATGGAATCCCAAACCATGGAATCCTGAAACCATGGAATCCCAAACCATGGAATCCCAAACCATGGAATCCCAAAACCACGGAATCCCAAAGCATGGAATCCTAGAAACCATGGAATCCCAAAAACCATGGAATCCCAAACCATGGAATCCCAAACCACGGAATCATATAAACCATGGAATCCTGAAACCATGGAATCCTATAAACCATGGAATCCCAAACCATGGAATCCCGAAACCATGGAATCCCAAACCATGGAATCCTATAAACCATGGAATCCCATAAACCATGGAATCCCATAAACCATGGAATCCTATAAACCATGGAATCCCAAACCATGGAATCCCAAACCATGGAATCCTATGAACCATGGAATCCTATAAACCATGGAATCCCAAACCATGGAATCCTATAAACCATGGAATCCTCTGAACCATGGAATCATGAAACCATGGAATCCTGTAAACCATGGAATCCTATGAACCATGGAATCCCAAACCATGGAATCCTGTAAACCATGGAATCCTATAAACCATGGAATCCCAAACCATGGAATCCCAAACGATGGAATCCTATAAACCATGGAATCCCAAACCATGGAATCCTATAAACCATGGAATCCTGAAACCATGGAATCCTGTAAACCATGGAATCCTATAAACCATGGAATCCTATAAACCATGGAATCCTATAAACCATGGAATCCTGTAAACCATGGAATCCCAAAACCATGGAATCCTATAAACCATGGAATCCCAAACCATGGAATCCTATAAACCACGGAATCCCAAACCATGGAATCCTATAAACCATGGAATCCCAAACCATGGAATCCTATAAACCACGGAATCCCAAACCATGGAATCCTATAAACCACGGAATCCCAAACCATGGAATCCTGTAAACCACGGAATCCTATAAACCATGGAATCCCAAACCATGGAATCCTATAAACCATGGAATCCCAAACCATGGAATCCTATAAACCATGGAATCCCAAACCATGGAATCCTATAAACCACGGAATCCCAAACCATGGAATCCTATAAACCACGGAATCCCAAACCATGGAATCCTGTAAACCACGGAATCCTATAAACCATGGAATCCCAAACCATGGAATCCTATAAACCATGGAATCCCAAACCATGGAATCCTATAAACCATGGAATCCCAAAACCATGGAATCCTATAAACCACGGAATCCTAAAACCACGGAATCCTATGAACCATGGAATCCCAAACCATGGAATCCTATAAACCATGGAATCCCAAACCATGGAATCCCAAACCATAGAATCCCAAAACCATGGAATCCCAAACCATGGAATCCTATAAACCATGGAATCCTATGAACCATGGAATCCTATAAACCATGGAATCCTATAAACCACGGAATCCCAAACCATGCTGAAACCATGGAATCCTATGAACCATGGAATCCTATAAGCCATGGAATCCCAAACCATGGAATCCTGTAAACCATGGAATCCTATAAACCATGGAATCCTGAAACCATGGAATCCTGAAACCATGGAATCCCAAACCGTGGAATCCTGAAACCATGGAATCCCAAACCATGGAATCCCAAACCATGGAATCCTATAAACCACGGAATCCTATAAACCACGGAATCCTAAAAAGCATAGAAGCATGGAATCCCAAAACCATGGAATCCTATAAACCATGGAATCCTATAAACCATGGAATCCCAAACCAAGGAATCCTATAAACCATGGAATCCTGAAACCATGGAATCCTAGAAACCATGGAATCCCAAAACCATGGAATCCTATAAACCACGGAATCCTAAAACCACGGAATCCTATAAACCACGGAATCCTATGAACCATGGAATCCCAAAACCATGGAATCCCAAAACCATGGAATCCTAGAAACCATGGAATCCTATAAACCATGGAATCCCAAACCATGGAATCCTGTAAACCACGGAATCCTATAAACCATGGAATCCTGAAACCATGGAATCCTGAAACCATGGAATCCCAAACCATGGAATCCCAAACCATGGAATCCTATAAACCATGGAATCCCAAAACCATGGAATCCTATAAACCACGGAATCCTATAAACCATGGAATCCCAAAACCATGGAATCCTAGAAACTATGGAATCCTAGAAACCATGGAATCCCAAACCATGGAATCCCAAAACCATGGAATCCCAAAACCATGGAATCCTAGAAACTATGGAATCCTAGAAACCATGGAATCCCAAACCATGGAATCCCGAAACCATGGAATCCTATAAACCATGGAATCCTATAAACCATGGAATCCCAAAACCATGGAATCCCAAACCACGGAATCCCAAACCATGGAATCCTGTAAACCATGGAATCCTATAAGCCATGGAATCCCAAACCATGGAATCCTATAAACCATGGAATCCTGTAAACCATGGAATCCTATAAGCCATGGAATCCCAAACCATGGAATCCTGTAAACCACGGAATCCTGTAAACCATGGAATCCTATAAACCATGGAATCCGATAAACCATGGAATCCCAAACCATGGAATCCCAAAACCATGGAATCCCAAACCATGGAATCCTATAAACCATGGAATCCTATAAACCATGGAATCCCAAACCATGGAATCCTGAAACCATGGAATCCCAAACCATGGAATCCTATAAACCATGGAATCCTATAAACCAAGGAATCCCAAAACCATGGAATCCCAAACCATGGAATCCCAAAACCATGGAATCCCAAACCATGGAATCCTATAAACCATGGAATCCCAAACCATGGAATCCTATAAACCATGGAATCCCAAACCATGGAATCCTATAAACCATGGAATCCTATAAAACATGCAATCCCAAAACCATGGAATCCCAAACCATGGAATCCTATAAACCATGGAATACCAAAACCATGGAATCCCAAACCATGGAATCCTATAAACCATTGAATCCCAAACCATGGAATCCTATAAACCATGGAATCCCAAAACCATGGAATCCTATAAACCATGGAATCCCAAACCATGGAATCCCAAACCATGGAATTCTGTAAACCATGGAATCCTGAAACCATGGAATCCTAAAACCATGGAATCCCAAACCATGGAATCCTATAAACCATGGAATCCTAGAAACCATGGAATCCCAAACCATGGAATCCCAAAACCATGGAAGACTATAAACCATGGAATCCCAAACCATGGAATCCCAAAACCATGGAATCCTATAAACCATGGAATCGCAAAACCATGGAATCCTAGAAACCATGGAATCCTAGAAACCATGGAATCCTATAAACAATGGAATCCTATAAACCATGGAATCCTATAAACCATGGAATCCTATAAAGCATGGAATCCTATAAACAATGGAATCCTATAAACCATGGAATCCTATAAACCATGGAATCCCAAACCATGGAATCCTATAAACCATGGAAGCCTCTTAACCACGGAATCCCAAAACCATGGAATCCCAAACCATGGAATCGTATAAACCATGGAATCCCAAAACCATGGAATCCTATAAACCATGTAATCCTATAAACCATGGAATCCTATAAACCATGGAATCCCAAACCATGGAATCCTATAAACCATGGAATCCCAAACCATGGAATCCTATAAACCATGGAATCCTACAAACCATGGAATCCCAAACCATGGAATCCCAAACCACGGAATCCCAAACCAAGGAATCCCAAAACCACGGAATCCTATAAACCATGGAATCCCAAACCAAGGAATCCCAAAACCATGGAATCCTATAAACCATGGAATCCCAAACCAAGGAATCCCAAAACCATGGAATCCTAGAAACCATGGAATCCCAAACCATGGAATCCCAAACCATGGAATCCCAAAACCATGGAATCCTATAAACCACGGAATCCCAAAGCATGGAATCCCAAATCCATGGAATCCCAAACCATGGAATCCCAAATCCATGGAATCCTATAAACCATGGAATCCCAAACCATGGAATCCTATAAACCATGGAATCCTATAAACCATGGAATCCCAAACCATGGAATCCTATAAACCATGGAATCCCAAAACCATGGAATCCTAAACCCAAGGATTTACGGAAGGGGTTTTGGGATGGAAAGGATTTTAGGGATGATCCCGTTCCCATGGGGCAGCTCCTGCTATCCTGGGATGCTCCAGGATAAATTCTCTGGGAATTCCAGCCCAAGCAGGAATTCCTTCCCCAAATCCCACAAATTCAGGGCAAAGCCAAGCCTGGGGGAATCTGGGAGGTGATCCTGGGTGGAATTTCTGCCTTGGAAAACAGGGAATGACACCAGGACACCCCCCATGGATGGCAGAGCCTCCTCCACCAAAATTCCAGCAAAATTCCATGATCCCACATCCACGGGAATGGGAATTTCCAGCCCAGGGGAAATATTCCCAAATATCCCAAAAGCCACGATCCCAAGGATTTATCCCACTGGGAATGGCAATTCCAGCCCCGGACAGCCTTTTCCAGGGGGAATATTCCCAAAAATTTCCCCTCCAAGGCACTGCCTGAGGCCGCTGCCTCAGCTCCAAAGGATTTTGAGGATTCTGATGTCCCGAAATTTGCACAATTTTACTGAAATCCAGGAAAAACCGCTCACATTTTCCTGCCTAATTTATCTGATTTTTCTGAATAAAAAAAATTTTATCCAAGCACATCTCCCAAAATTCCCTCCCTGGGTTAATCCTGGTGTTCACAAGGTGAAATCCATGGAAAACTTCCCTTAGGACGGGGTCAGGAATTAATTAGGATTGGGAAACGACGGAGCCATTCCTGAAATCCCGGGATAGGGAGCACCAAACCCGAATCCCGGAGTTTTCCTGAGTTTTTCCAGGTTTTTTTTGGGAACAAAGGCTCTGGAATGGCTCAGGGCAATTCCAGAATAAGGAGCACCAAACCCGAATCCCGGAGTTTTCCCGAGTTTTTCCAGGTTTTTTTGGGAACAAAGGCTCTGGAATGGCTCAGGGCAATTCCAGGATAAGGAGCACCAAACCCGAATCCCGGAGTTTTCCCGAGTTTTTCCAGGTTTTTTTGGGAACAAAGGCTCTGGAAGGGCTCAGGGCCAGGATCAGCGCTCCCCCGTCTGGCAGCTCCGGAGATTCGTTCCCGAGCTTTTCCTCACGTTCCCAGAATTGTTATTCCAGGGAAATCCCGATGAACCCGGCTCCGGGGGCGGCCTTGGCTCAGGAGGAGCCTCTGGAAAAATCTCCAGGATCTCCCTGGGGGGTTCTGGGATCCCTCTGGAATTCGGCGGCGCCGTCCTGATCCCATTCCTGATCCCATTCCCAATTCTATTTCCAATCCCATTCCCGATCCAATTCCCATTATCCCATCCCCAATCCCATTCCGGATCCAATTCCTGATCCCATTCCTGATCCCATTCCTGACTTCATTCCTGATCCCATTCCGGATCCAATTCCTGATCCCATTCCCAATCTCATTCCCGATCCCATCCCCGATCCAATTCCTGATCCCATTCCCAATCCAATTCCTAATCCCATTCCCAATCCTATCCTCGATCCCATTCCTGATCCCATTCCTGATCCAATTCCTGATCCCATTCCTGATCCAAATCCTGATCCTGATCCCATTCCCGATCTCATTCCCAATTCATTCCCATTATCTCATTCCTGATCCCATCCCCAATCCCATCCCCGATCCAATTCCTGATCCCATTCCCAATCCTACCCTCGATCCCATTCCTGATCCAATTCCTGATCCCATCCCCCATCCCATCCCTGATCCCATTTCCGATCCAATTCCTGATCCCATTCCTGATCCCAATCCTGATCCTGATCCCATTTCCGATCTCATTCCCGATTCATTCCCATTATCCCATTCCTGATCCCATCCCCAATCCCATTCCCGATCCAATTCCTGATCCAATTCCTGATCCCATTCCCGATCCCATTCCCGATCCAATTCCTGATCCAATTCCTGATCCCATTCCCGATCCCATTCCCATTCCCAATCCCATTCCAATCCCATTCCCAATCCCGTCCCCGACCCCATTATCCCATTCCCGGTGTATCCCAGCCCTTCCCAGCCCGTTTTTCCAGCCGTAATTCCGGATTTCCCCCCCTCTCCGAAGTTCTGTCCCGCTCGGGGCTGCGGCTCCCGGGGCCTTTTCCAGGAGAATTCCGGGCTCGCTCACGCCGCCCCCGGAGCGCCGGGAATTGCCAGGGCCGGTAATGGATTGAGCAGGGATCGGGGAAGGGCCCGGCCCTGCGGACATTCCAGAGCTCTTCCCGAGGTTTCTCCGAGGCTGGGAACCCTGGGAAAGCTCAGGGAGCTCTGGAATTCCGGAGCAGGAGCGTCGGGAGTGATCCCACACGGAATTCGCGACGTTCCCGAAATTCCCTCCCTCCCCAGAGCCGACACGGAGACGGAAATCAGGGAATTGCAGAGATTGGAAAAGGCTGAGCCTGGCTCTGCCCCCATCCCACATCCACAGGGAGGGGAATTCCAGCTGGGAATGGGGATCCCAGCCCGGAATTCCAGCTGGGAATGGGGATCCCAGCCCAGAATTCCAGCTGGGAATGGGGATCCCAGCCTGGAATTCCAGGCAGGAATGGCAATTCCAGCCAGGCACAACATCCACAGGGATGGGAAATCCTGGGAATGGGGAACCCAGCCCAGAATTCCAGCTGGGAATGGGGATCCCAGCCCAGAATTCCAGCTGGGAATGGGGGTTCCAGCCCAGAATTCCAGCTGGGAATGGGGATCCCAACCCAGAATTCCAGCTGGGAATGGGGATCCCAGCCCAGAATTCCAGCTGGGAATGGGGGTTCCAGCCCAGAATTCCAGCTGGGAATGGGGATCCCAACCCAGAATTCCAGCTGGGAATGGGGATCCCAGCCCAGAATTCCAGCTGGGAATGGGGACCCCAGCCCAGAATTCCAGCTGGGAATGGGGATCCCAGCCCAGAATTCCAGCTGGGAATGGGGATCCCAGCCCAGAATTCCAGCTGGGAATGGGGATCCCAATCCAGGATGAGCCCCGACAGCTGCTCCAGACTTTTCCCAACTCCATCATTTCTCCCAGACACCGAATCCATCACTTCCATCGCACCAAATCCATCGCTTCCATCTCAGATCCAGGAAAAATTCCAGCCAGGAATGGCAATTCCAGCCTGGCCACATCCACAGGGATGGGAATTCCAGCTGGGAATGGGGATCCCAGCCCAGAATTCCAGCTGGGAATGGGGATCCCAGCCCAGAATTCCAGCTGGGAATGGGGATCCCAGCCCGGAATTCCAGCTGGGAATGGGGATCCCAATCCAGGATGAGCCCCAACAGCTGCTCCAGACTTTTCCCAACTCCATCGTTTCTCCCAGACACCGAATCCATCACTTCCATCGCACCAAATCCATCGCTTCCATCTCAATTCCAGGATAAAATTCCACAAATTCCATGAATTTTTTGGATCCTACCTCCTCATCCGAGCTGTCCTCCTCGTACTCGTCGTGGACGACCAAATCCTGCTTCCCTTCCAAGGGGGAATCGTCTTCCAAGGCTTTCCTCTTCCCAGGAGCCCCTTTGGCCTGGAAAACCGGGAAAGAGCAGCTCTGTGAAATCCCAGTGCGAAATTCCCGGGACTTTTTGTGCCAGGGAAGGGAAGGAGCTCCCAGCCTGGAAGGGATTGGGATGGGAACGGGAAATTCCTCGGGATGAGGAGCCAGGAACAAGCCCAGGCACGGATCCATGGAAAAGGGGCTGTGGAACGCCAGGGAAAAGTGGGAATTCTGTCCCGCTCAGTTTGGGAATGAGCTGGGAATGTGCAGGGGGAGCTGGGAATTCCAGGAGAATCCCAGAGCCTTTTCCAGGGGATTTCTGGGAGAGCTGCAGAGGGGTTTCAGATGGGAAACAGGGAATGGCTGCCCATGGAAAACAGGGATTTTGGGATGGAATTCCCAGAGAATCCGGGGCTGGAGCAGCGCTGGAGTAGGAGGAGTTGGGGCTTTGGGAATGGGATCATCCCTGAAATCCCCTCCATTCCCACCCCATTCCCAGCATCCCTGCCCTTTCCAGCAGGGAATTCCCAGGGAATCCCACCCCATTCCCACCCCCTTATCCCGGATTTTTCCCCTCTCATCCCGGGATTCCCAAGGTTTGGGATGGAGGAGAATCCTCCCCATCCCTGGGAGCCCAAACTTGCCCAAACTCCCCTCGTTTTGCCCCAATTTCTGGGAGGAAAAGGGAAATTGCAGAGGAGAATTCCAGAGCCTTTTCCAGGGGATTTCTGGGAGAGCTGCAGAGGGGATTGGGATGGGAAACAGGGAATGGCTGCCCATGGAAAACTGGGATTTGGGGATGGAATTCCCAGAGAATCCAGGGCTGCCAAAGGGGGATTGGGATTCAGGGAATGATTGGAAAAGTGGGATTGGGGTCAGGATTCAGGGAATGGCTGGAAGAGTGGGGTCAGGATTGAGGGAATAATTACAAAAGTGAGGTCAGGATTTAGGGAATGATTGGAAAAGCAGAATTGAGATCCAGGGAATGATTGGAGAAGTGGGGTCAGGATTCAGGGAACGGCTGGAACACAGGATTTGTGCCAGGAATTCAGGTCTGATTGGAAAAGCAGGATTTGTGTCAGGATTCAGGGAACGACTGGAAAAGCAGGATCAGGATCCAGGCGTGATTGAAAAAGCGGGATTGGGGTCAGGATTCAGGGAATGACTGGAAAAGTGGGATTTGCGTTGGGATTTAGGGAGTGACTGGAAAAGTGGGGTCAGAATTCAGGGAATGACTGGAAGAGCAGGACAGGTATTCAGGAATGACTGGAAAAGTGGGGTCAGGATTCAGGGAATGACTGGAAGAGCAGGACAGGTATTCAGGAATGATTGGAAAAGTGGGATTGGGGTCAGGATTCAGGGAATGACTGGAAAAGTGGGGTCAGAATTCAGGGAATTATTGGAAAAGCAGGATTGGGATTCAGGAATGATTGGAAAAGTGGGATTGAGGTCAGAATTCAGGGAATTATTGGAAAAGCGGGGTCGGGATTCAGGGAATGACTGGAAGAGCGGGACAGGTATTCAGGAATGACTGGAAAACTGGGATTGGGGTCAGGATTCAGGGAATGACTGGAAATGTGGGGTCAGAATTCAGGGAGTTATTGGAAAAGCAGGATTGGGATTCAGGAAATGACCGGAAAAGCAGGATCAGGATTCAGGAATGATTGGAAAAGCAGGATCAGGATTCAGGAAATGACCGGAAAAGCAGGATTGGGATTCAGGAATGATTGGAAAAGCAGGATCAGGATTCAGGAACGATTGGAAAAGCAGGATCAGGATTCAGGGAACGGTTGGAAAAGCGGGGTCGGGATCAGGATTCAGGGAACGGCTGGAAAAGCAGGATTTCTGTTGGGATCCAGGGAATGACTGGAAAATCAGGATCAGGACCCAGGTTTGATTGGCGAAGTGGGGTCAGGATTCAGGGAACGGCTGGAACACAGGATTTGTGCCAGGATTCAGGAATGATTGGAAAAGCAGGATTTGTGTCAGCATTCAGGGAACGACTGGAAAAGCAGGATCAGGATCCAGGCGTGATTGAAAAAGCGGGATTGGGGTCAGGATTCAGGGAATGGTTGGAAAAGTGGGGTGAGGATTCAGAGAATGACTCCAAGAGTGGGGTCAGGATTCAGGGAATGACTGGAAAAGTGGGATTTGCGTTGGGATTTAGGGAGTGATTGGAAAAGTGGGGTCAGAATTCAGGGAATGACTGGAAAAGCAGGACAGGTATTCAGGAATGATTGGAAAAGTGGGGTCAGGATTCAGGGAATGACCGGAAAAGCAGGATAGGTATTCAGGAATGATTGGAAAAGTGGGGTCAGGATTCAGGGAATGACCGGAAAAGCAGGATAGGTATTCAGGAATGATTGGAAAAGTGGGATTGGGGTCAGAATTCAGGGAGTTATTGGAAAAGCAGGATCGGGATTCAGGAAATGATTGGAAAAGTGGGATTGGGGTCAGGATTCAGGGAATGACTGGAAAAGTGGGGTCAGAATTCAGGGAATTATTGGAAAAGCAGGATTGGGATTCAGGAAATGACCAGAAAAGCAGGATCAGGATTCAGGAATGATTGGAAAAGCAGGATCAGGATTCAGGGAACAGTTGGAAAAGCGGGGTCGGGATCAGGATTCAGGGAACGGCTGAAAAAGCAGGATTTCTGTTGGGATCCAGGGAATGACTGGAAAATCAGGATCAGGACCCAGGTTTGATTGGCGAAGTGGGGTCAGGATTCAGGGAACGGCTGGAACACAGGATTTGTGCCAGGATTCAGGAATGATTGGAAAAGCAGGATTTGTGCCAGGATTCAGGGAACGACTGGAAAAGCAGGATCAGGATCCAGGCGTGATTGAAAAAGTGGGATTGGGGTCAGGATTCAGGGAATGGTTGGAAAAGTGGGATTTGCGTTGGGATTTAGGGAGTGACTGGAAAAGTGGGGTCAGAATTCAGGGAATGACTGGAAAAGCAGGATTGGGATTCAGGAATGATTGGAAAAGTGGGATTGGGGTCAGGATTCAGGGAATGACTGGAAAAGCAAGATCAGGATTCAGGAATGATTGGAAAAGTGGGGTCAGAATTCAGGGAGTTATTGGAAAAGCAGGATTGGGATTCAGGAAATGACCGGAAAAGCAGGATCAGGATTCAGGAATGATTGGAAAAGCAGGATCAGGATTCAGGGAATGGTTGGAAAAGTGGGATTTGCGTTGGGATTTAGCGAGTGACTGGAAAAGTGGGGTCAGAATTCAGGGAATGACTGGAAAAGCAGGACAGGTATTCAGGAATGATTGGAAAAGTGGGGTTGGGGTCAGGATTCAGGGAATGACTGGAAAAGCAGGATCAGGATTCAGGGAATGACTGGAAAAGTGGGGTCAGAATTCAGGGAATTATTGGAAAAGCAGGATTGGGATTCAGGAAATGACTGGAAAAGCAGGATCAGGATTCAGGGAATGACTGGAAAAGCAGGATCAGGATTCAGGAAATGACTGGAAAAGCAGGATCAGGATTCAGGAATGATTGGAAAAGCAGGATCAGGATTCAGGGAACGGTTGGAAAAGCAGGATCAGGATTCAGGAATGATTGGAAAAGTGGGGTCAGAATTCAAGGAATTATTGGAAAAGCAGGATTGGGATTCAGGAATGATTGGAAAAGCAGGATCGGGATTCAGGAATGATTGGAAAAGCAGGATCAGGATTCAGGAATGATTGGAAAAGCAGGATTGGGATTCAGGAAATGACCGGAAAAGCAGGATCAGGATTCAGGAATGATTGGAAAAGCAGGATCAGGATTCAGGGAACGGTTGGAAAAGCGGGGTCGGGATCAGGATTCAGGGAACGGCTGGAAAAGCAGGATTTCTGTTGGGATCCAGGGAACGGCTGGAAAATCAGGACCAGGATCGGAGTCTGATTGGAAAAGCAGGATCCGAGCCGGGATGCAGGGAAGGGCCGGCACAGCGGGCCGAGGACGGGCTCTGATGGCGAAAGCAGCCCCGGTCCCGGCGGGAGCTGTAAAACCCGCGCTGGCCCGGGCGGCTCCGGGGCACGGCCCGGAGCAGGGATGGGATTACCGGGAAAACAAAGGCGGCTTTAAGGGCCGCGGGAGCCCCGCGGGGAGCCGGGATGGCCGGGATAACCGGGATAACGCCTTTCCCAGCTTTTTGGCGCTGGGATGCGGCTGGAGTTGGGTTTCACCTTCCCCGGCTGCCCCCGCCCGCCCGCCTGCGGCCGGAGACGGAAAATCCCGGAAAAAAAACCCCGGCGTGACCGGCCTGGCCCGGGCTGGCCCGGGCTGTCCCGGGCTGTCCTAATCGCTCCCAGTCAGCCCCAGTGCCTCCCAGTCTGTCCCAGTGTGCCCTACTCAGTCCCAGTCCATCCCAGTCCCTCCCAGTCTGTCCCGGTCTGTCCCAGTGTGCCCTAGTCAGTCCCAGTCTATCCCAGTCCCTCCCAGTCTGTCCCGGTGTGCCCTAGTCAGTCCCAGTCCATCCCAGCCCCTCCCAGTCTGTCCCGGTGTGCCCCAGTCAGTCCCAGTCCATCTCAATCTGTCTCAGTCCCTCCCAGCTCATCCCAGTCCTTCCCAGGCCCTCCCAGTCTGTCCCAGTCCATCCCAGTCTGTCCTAATCCCTCCAAGTCCCTCCCAGCCTATCCCAGTCTCTCCCAGTCTGTCCCAGTCAATCCCAGTCTGTCCCAGTCAATCCCAGTGCCTCCCAGTCTCTCTCAGTCTCTCCCCATCCTTCCTACTCCCTCCCAGTCCCTCCCAGTCTGTCCCGGTGTGCCCCAGTCAGTCCCAGTCCATCTCAATCTGTCTCAGTCCCTCCCAGCTCATCCCAGTCCTTCCCAGGCCCTCCCAGTCAGTCCCAGTCAATCCCAGCCTATCCCAGGCCCTCCCAGTCTGTCCCAGTCCCTCCCAGTCTGTCCTAATCCCTCCAAGTCCCTCCGAGCCTGTCCCAGTCTCTCCCAGTCTGTCCCAGTCAATCCCAGTGCCTCCCAGCCTATCCCAGCCTGTCCCAGTCTGTCCCAGTCAATCCCAGTGCCTCCCAGTCTCTCTCAGTCTCTCCCCATCCTTCCTACTCCCTCCCAGTGCCTCCCAGTCTGTCCCAGTGTGCCCTAGTCAGTCCCAGTCCATCCCAGTCCATCCCAGTCCCTCCCAGTCTGTCCCAGTGTGCCCTAGTCAGTCCCAGTCCATCCCAGTCCATCCCAGTCCCTCCCAGTCTGTCCCAGTGTGCCCTAGTCAGTCCCAGTCCATCCCAGTCCGTCCCAGTCCATCCCAGTCTGTCCCACTGTATCCTAGCATGTCCCAGTCCATCCCAGTCCATCCCAGCCAGTCCCAGTCCCTCCCACGCTATCCCAGTCTGTCCCAGTCCATCCCAGTCTGTCCCACTGTATCCTAGCATGTCCCAGTCCATCCCAGTCCATCCCAGCCAGTCCCAGTCCCTCCCACGCTATCCCAGTCTGTCCCAGTCCATCCCAGTCTGTCCCACTGTATCCTAGCATGTCCCAGTCTCTCCCAGTCCATCCCAGTCAGTCCCAGTCCCTCCCAGTCCTTCCCACTCTATCCCAGTCTGTCCCAGTCTTTCCCAGTCTGTCCCACTGTATCCAAGCGTGTCCCAGTCTCTCCCAGTCCATCCCAGCCAGTCCCAGTCTATCCCAGTCCGTCCCACTGTATCCAAGCGTGTCCCAGTCTCTCCCAGTCCATCCCAGTCCGTCCCACTGTATCCAAGCGTGTCCCAGTCTCTCCCAGTCCATCCCAGCCAGTCCCAGTCCCTCCCAGTCCTTCCCACTCTGTCCCAGTCTATCCCAGTCTTTCCCAGTCTGTCCCACTGTATCCTAGCGTGTCCCAGTCTCTCCCAGTCCATCCCAGCCAGTCCCAGTCCCTCCCAGTCCTTCCCACTCTATCCCAGTCTGTCCCAGTCTGTCCCACTGTATCCTAGCGTGTCCCAGTCTCTCCCAGTCCATCCCAGTCCGTCCCACTGTATCCTAGCGTGTCCCAGTCTCTCCCAGTCCATCCCAGTCAGTCCCAGTCCATCCCAGTCAGTCCCATAAAAACCCTGCTTTTCCACAAAAAACCCAACCAGCCCTGGAGCGCTCTGGGAACAGACCTGGAGAAAAGTGGGAGCTTTGGGAACAGCCCTGGAAAAGTCTGGGAGCTTTGGAAATGACCCTGGAGCAATTTGGGAACAGCCTGGAGAAGTTTGGGACAAGTTTGGAAGGTCTGGAAGTGACCCTGGAGCAAAGTGGGAGCTCTGGGAACAGCCCTGGAGTGGTTTGGGAGCAGTTCTGGAGAAGTCTGGGAATTCTGGAAGTGACCCTGGAGCAATCTGGGAGCTCTGGCAACAGCTCTGGAAAAGTTTGGGAGCTCTGGGAACAGCTCTGGAGAAAAGTGGGAGCTCAAGGAAGAGCTCTGCAGTGGTTTGGGAGCTCTGGGAACATCCCTGGAGTGGTTTGGGAGCAGCCCTGGAAAGGTCTGGAAACTCTGGAAGTGACCCTGGAGAAAAGTGGGAGCCGTGGAAAAACAGGAGATCTGGGAACAGCCTTGGAAAAGTTTGGGAACAGCCCTGGAAAGGTTTGGGAGATCTGGGAAGGACCCTGGAGCAAAGTGGGAGCTGTGGGAATAAACTGGAGCAATTTGGGAACAGCCTGGAGAAGACTGGGAATTCTGGAAGTGACCCTGAAGCAATCTAGGAACTCTGGGAACAGCCCTGGAAAAGTTTGGGAATTCTGGGAAAGCCCTGGAGAAGTTTGGGAGCTCTGGAAATGACCCTGGAGAAAAGTGGGAACAGCCCTGGAGAAGTTTAAGAATTCTGGGAAGAGCCTTGAGTGGTTTGGGAGCTTTGGGAACAACGCTGGGGAAAAGTGGGAGCTGTGGGAGAGCCCTGGAGAAATCTGGGAACATCTCTGGAGCAGGGTGGGAGCTCTGGGAATGACCCTGGAGCAAAGTGGGAGCTCTGGGAACAGCCCTGGAGTGGTTTGGGAGCAGTTCTGGAGAAGTCTGGGAATTCTGGAAGTGACCCTGGAGCAATCTGGGAGCTCTGGCAACAGCTCTGGAAAAGTTTGGGAGCTCTGGGAACAGCTCTGGAGAAAAGTGGGAGCTCAAGGAAGAGCTCTGCAGTGGTTTGGGAGCCTTGGGAACAGCCCTGGAGTGGTTTGGGAACAGCTTGGAAAAGTTTCGGAGCTCTGGGAACAGCCCTGCATCAATTTGGGAGCTCTGGGAACATCCCTGGAGTGGTTTGGGAGCAGCCCTGGAAAGGTCTGGAAACTCTGGAAGTGACCTTGGAGAAAAGTGGGAGCCGTGGAAAAACAGGAGATCTGGGAACAGCCTTGGAAAAGTTTGGGAACAGCCCTGGAAAGGTTTGGGAGATCTGGGAAGAGCCCTGGAGCAAAGTGGGAGCTGTGGGAATAAACTGGAGCAATTTGGGAACAGCCTGGAGAAGTTTGGGAGTTCTGGAAGTGACCCTGGAGCAAAGTGGGAGCTCTGGGAACAGCCCTGGAAAAGTCTGGGAATTCTGGGAAAGCCCTGGAGAAGTTTGGGAGCTCTGTGAAGATCCCTGGAGAAGTTTGGGAGCTCTGGGAATGACCCTGGAGCAAAGTGGGAGCTCTGGGAACAGCCCTGGAAAAGTTTGGGAGCAGTTCTGGAGAAGACTGGGAATTCTGGAAGTGACCCTGAAGCAATCTAGGAACTCTGGGAACAGCCCTGGAAAAGTCTGGGAATTCTGGGAAAGCCCTGGAGAAGTTTGGGAGCTCTGGAAATGACCCTGGAGCAAAGTGGGAACAGCCCTGGAGAAGTTTAGGAATTCTGGGAAGAGCCTTGAGTGGTTTGGGAGCTTTGGGAACAACCCTGGGGAGAAGTGGGAGCTGTGGGAGAGCCCTGGAGAAATCTGGGAACGTCTCTGGAGCAGGGTGGGAGCTCTGGGAATGGCCCTGGAGCAAAGTGGGAGCTCTGGGAACAGCCTGGAGTGGTTTGGGAGCAGTTCTGGAGAAGTCTGGGAATTCTGGAAGTGACCCTGGAGCAATCTGGGAGCTCTGGCAACAGCTCTGGAAAAGTTTGGGAGCTCTGGGAACAGCTCTGGAGAAAAGTGGGAGCTCAAGGAAGAGCTCTGCAGTGGTTTGGGAGCCTTGGGAACAGCCCTGGAGTGGTTTGGGAACAGCTTGGAAAAGTTTGGGAGCTCTGGGAACAGCCCTGCATCAATTTGGGAGCTCTGGGAACATCCCTGGGGTGGTTTGGGAGCAGCCCTGGAAAGGTCTGGAAACTCTGGAAGTGACCCTGGAGAAAAGTGGGAGCTGTGGAAACGACACTGGAGAGGAAAGCAGAAGATCTGGGAAAAAATGGGAGCCCTGGGAGCAGTCCTGGAAAAGTTTGGGAGCTCTGGAAGTGACCCTGGAGCAAAGTGGGAGCTGTGGGAACAGCCCTGGAGTGGTGTGGGAGCAGCCATGGAAAGATTTGGAAACTCAAAGTGAGTTCCCACTGGAGAAAACTGGGAACAGCCCTGGAGCAAATTGGGAGCTCTGGGAACAGCTCTGGAAAAATTTAAATTTAAGAGCTGTGGGAATAACCCTGGAGAGAAGTGGGAACTGTGGGAGCAGCCCTGGAGAAGTTTGGGAGCTCTGGGAATAACCCTGGAGAAGTTTGGGAGCTCTGGGAATAACCCTGGAGAAGTTTGGGAGCTCTGGGAATAACCCTGGAGAAGTCTGGGAGCTCTGGGAATAACCCTGGAGAAGTTTGGGAGCTCTGGGAATAACCCTGGAGAAGTTTGGGAGCTCTGGAAGTGACCCTGGAGCAAAGTGGGAGGGGAACAGCCCTGGAAAAGTTTGGGAATTCTGGGAAAGCCCTGGAGAAGTTTGGGAGCTCTGTGAAGATCCCTGGAGAAGTTTGGGAGCTCTGGAAATGACCCTGGAGCAAAGTGGGAGCTCTGGGAACAGCCTGGAGTGGTTTGGGAGCAGTTCTGGAGAAGTCTGGGAATTCTGGAAGTGACCCTGGAGCAATCTGGGAGCTCTGGCAACAGCTCTGGAAAAGTTTGGGAGCTCTGGGAACAGCTCTGGAGAAAAGTGGGAGCTCAGGGAAGAGCTCTGCAGTGGTTTGGGAGCTTTGGGAACAGCCCTGGAGTGGTTTGGGAACAGCTTGGAAAAGTTTGGGAGCTCTGGGAACAGCCCTGCATCAATTTGGGAGCTCTGGGAACATCCCTGGAGTGGTTTGGGAGCAGCCCTGGAAAGGTCTGGAAACTCTGGAAGTGACCCTGGAGAAAAGTGGGAGCCGTGGAAAAACAGGAGATCTGGGAACAGCCTTGGAAAAGTTTGGGAACAGCCCTGGAAAGGTTTGGGAGATCTGGGAAGAGCCCTGGAGCAAAGTGGGAGCTGTGGGAATAAACTGGAGCAATTTGGGAACAGCCTGGAGAAGTTTGGGAGCTCTGGAAGTGACCATGGAGCAAAGTGGGAGCTCTGGGAACAGCCCTGGAAAAGTCTGGGAATTCTGGGAAAGCCCTGGAGAAGTTTGGGAGCTCTGTGAAGATCCCTGGAGAAGTTTGGGAGCTCTGGAAATAACCCTGGAGCAAAGTGGGAGCTCTGGAAACAGCCCTGGAAAAGTTTGGGAGCTCTGGGAACAGCCCTGCATCAATTTGGGAGCTCTGGCAACATCCCTGGAGTGGTTTGGGAGCAGCCCTGGAAAGGTCTGGAAACTCTGGAAGTGACCCTGGAGAAAAGTGGGAGCTGTGGGAACGACACTGGAGAAAAGCAGGAGATCTGGGAAAAAATGGGAGCTCTGGGAGCAGTCCTGGAAAAGTTTGGGAGCTCTGGAAGTGACCCTGAAGCAAAGTGGGAGCTGTGGGAACAGCCCTGGAGTGGCGTGGGAGCAGCCCTGGAAAGATCTGGAAACTCAAAGTGAGTTCCCACTGGAGAAAAGTGGGAACAGCCCTGGAGCAAATTGGGAGCTCTGGGAACAGCTCTGGAAAAATTTAAATTTAAGAGCTGTGGGAATAACCCTGGAGAGAAGTGGGAACTGTGGGAGCAGTCCTGGAGAAGTCTGGGAGCTCTGGGAATAATCCTGGAGAAGTTTGGGAGCTCTGGGAATAACCCTGGAGAAGTTTGGGAGTCTTGGGAATAACCCTGGAGAAGTCTGGGAGCTCTGGGAATAACTCTGGAGAAGTCTGGGAGCTCTGGGAAGATTCCTGGAGAAGTCTGGGAGCTCTGGGAAGATTCCTGGAGAAGTCTGGGAGCTCTGGGAATAACCCTGGAGAAGTTTGGGAGCTCTGGCAACAGCTCTGGAAAAGTTTGGGAGCTCTGGGAACAGCTCTGGAGAAAAGTGGGAGCTCAAGGAAGAGCTCTGCAGTGGTTTGGGAGCCTTGGGAACAGCCCTGGAGTGGTTTGGGAACAGCTTGGAAAAGTTTGGGAGCTCTGGGAAAGCCCTGCATCAATTTGGGAGCTCTGGGAACATCCCTGGGGTGGTTTGGGAGCAGCCCTGGAAAGGTCTGGAAACTCTGGAAGTGACCCTGGAGAAAAGTGGGAGCTGTGGAAACGACACTGGAGAGAAAGCAGAAGATCTGGGAAAAAATGGGAGCTCTGGGAGCAGTCCTGGAAAAGTTTGGGAGCTCTGGAAGTGATCCTGGAGCAAAGTGGGAGCTGTGGGAACAGCCCTGGAGTGGTGTGGGAGCAGCCCTGGAAAGATTTGGAAACTCAAAGTGAGTTCCCACTGGAGAAAAGTGGGAAAAGCCCTGGAGCAAATTGGGAGCTCTGGGAACAGCTCTGGAAAAATTTAAATTTAAGAGCTGTGGGAATAACCCTGGAGAGAAGTGGGAACTGTGGGAGCAGCCCTGGAGAAGTCTGGAAGCTCTGGGAATAACCCTGGAGAAGTTTGGGAGCTCTGGGAATAACCCTGGAGAAGTCTGGGAGCTCTGGGAATAACCCTGGAGAAGTCTGGGAGCTCTGGGAAGATTCCTGGAGAAGTCTGGGAGCTCTGGGAATAACCCTGGAGAAGTTTGGGAGCTCTGGGAATAACCCTGGAGAAGTTTGGGAGCTCTGGGAATAACCCTGGAGAAGTTTGGGAGCTCTGGGAATAACCCTGGAGACGTTTGGGAGCTCTGGGAATAACTCTGGAGAAGTCTGGGAGCTCTGGGAAGATTCCTGGAGAAGTTTGGGAGCTCTGGGAATAACCCTGGAGAAGTCTGGGAGCTCTGGGAATAACCCTGGAGAAGTCTGGGAGCTCTGGGAATAACCCTGGAGAAGTCTGGGAGCTCTGGGAATAACCCTGGAGAAGTTTGGGAGCTCTGGGAAGATTCCTGGAGAAGTTTGGGAGCTCTGGGAAGATTCCTGGAGAAGTTTGGGAGCTCTGGGAATAACCCTGGAGAAGTTTGGGAGCTCTGGGAAGATTCCTGGAGAAGTCTGGGAGCTCTGGGAATAACCCTGGAGAAGTTTGGGAGCTCTGGGAATAACCCTGGAGAAGTTTGGGAGCTCTGGGAAGATTCCTGGAGAAGTTTGGGAGCTCTGGGAATAACCCTGGAGAAGTTTGGGAGCTCTGGGAAGATTCCTGGAGAAGTCTGGGAGCTCTGGGAATAACCCTGGAGAAGTCTGGGAGCTCTGGGAATAACTCTGGAGAAGTTTGGGAGCTCTGGGAAGATTCCTGGAGAAGTTTGGGAGCTCTGGGAAGATTCCTGGAGAAGTTTGGGAGCTCTGGGAAGATTCCTGGAGAAGTTTGGGAGCTCTGGGAAGATTCCTGGAGAAGTTTGGGAGCTCTGGGAATAACCCTGGAGAAGTTTGGGAGCTCTGGGAATAACCCTGGAGAAGTCTGGGAGCTCTGGGAATAACCCTGGAGAAGTTTGGGAGCTCTGGGAATAACCCTGGAGAAGTTTGGGAGCTCTGGGAATAACCCTGGAGAAGTTTGGAAGCTCTGGGAAGATTCCTGGAGAAGTTTGGGAGCTCTGGGAAGATTCCTGGAGAAGTTTGGGAGCTCTGGGAATAACCCTGGAGAAGTCTGGGAGCTCTGGGAATAACCCTGGAGAAGTCTGGGAGCTCTGGGAATAACCCTGGAGAAGTCTGGGAGCTCTGGGAATAACCCTGGAGAAGTCTGGGAGCTCTGGGAATAACCCTGGAGATGTTTGGGAGCTCTGGGAATAACCCTGGAGAAGTCTGGGAGCTCTGGGAATAACCCTGGAGAAGTTTGGGAGCTCTGGGAATAACCCTGGAGAAGTTTGGGAGCTCTGGGAATAACCCTGGAGAAGTTTGGGAGCTCTGGGAATAACCCTGGAGAAGTTTGGGAGCTCTGGGAAGATTCCTGGAGAAGTCTGGGAGCTCTGGGAAGATTCCTGGAGAAGTTTGGGAACTCTGGGAATAACCCTGGAGAAGTTTGGGAGCTCTGGGAATAACCCTGGAGAAGTTTGGGCGCTCTGGGAATAACCCTGGAGACGTTTGGGAGCTCTGGGAATAACTCTGGAGAAGTCTGGGAGCTCTGGGAAGATTCCTGGAGAAGTCTGGGAGCTCTGGGAATAACCCTGGAGAAGTCTGGGAGCTCTGGGAATAACCCTGGAGAAGTTTGGGAGCTCTGGGAATAAACCTGGAGAAGTCTGGGAGCTCTGGGAAGATTCCTGGAGAAGTCTGGGAGCTCTGGGAATAACCCTGGAGAAGTTTGGGAGCTCTGGGAATAACCCTGGAGAAGTTTGGGAGCTCTGGGAATAAACCTGGAGAAGTCTGGGAGCTCTGGGAAGATTCCTGGAGAAGTTTGGGAGCTCTGGGAATAACCCTGGAGAAGTCTGGGAGCTCTGGGAATAACCCTGGAGAAGTCTGGGAGCTCTGGGAAGATTCCTGGAGAAGTCTGGGAGCTCTGGGAAGATTCCTGGAGAAGTCTGGGAGCTCTGGGAATAACCCTGGAGAAGTTTGGGAGCTCTGGGAATAAACCTGGAGAAGTCTGGGAGCTCTGGGAATAACCCTGGAGAAGTCTGGGAGCTCTGGGAATAACCCTGGAGAAGTCTGGGAGCTCTGGGAAGATTCCTGGAGAAGTCTGGGAGCTCTGGGAATAACCCTGGAGAAGTTTGGGAGCTCTGGGAATAACCCTGGAGAAGTCTGGGAGCTCTGGGAATAACCCTGGAGAAGTTTGGGAGCTCTGGGAATAACCCTGGAGAAGTCTGGGAGCTCTGGGAATAACCCTGGAGAAGTTTGGGAGCTCTGGGAATAAACCTGGAGAAGTCTGGGAGCTCTGGGAATAACCCTGGAGAAGTCTGGGAGCTCTGGGAATAACCCTGGAGAAGTCTGGGAGCTCTGGGAAGATTCCTGGAGAAGTCTGGGAGCTCTGGGAATAACCCTGGAGAAGTTTGGGAGCTCTGGGAATAACCCTGGAGAAGTTTGGGAGCTCTGGGAAGATTCCTGGAGAAGTTTGGGAGCTCTGGGAATAACCCTGGAGAAGTTTGGGAGCTCTGGGAAGATTCCTGGAGAAGTCTGGGAGCTCTGGGAATAACCCTGGAGAAGTCTGGGAGCTCTGGGAATAACTCTGGAGAAGTTTGGGAGCTCTGGGAAGATTCCTGGAGAAGTTTGGGAGCTCTGGGAAGATTCCTGGAGAAGTTTGGGAGCTCTGGGAAGATTCCTGGAGAAGTTTGGGAGCTCTGGGAAGATTCCTGGAGAAGTTTGGGAGCTCTGGGAAGATTCCTGGAGAAGTTTGGGAGCTCTGGGAATAACCCTGGAGAAGTTTGGGAGCTCTGGGAATAACCCTGGAGAAGTCTGGGAGCTCTGGGAATAACCCTGGAGAAGTTTGGGAGCTCTGGGAATAACCCTGGAGAAGTTTGGGAGCTCTGGGAATAACCCTGGAGAAGTTTGGAAGCTCTGGGAAGATTCCTGGAGAAGTTTGGGAGCTCTGGGAAGATTCCTGGAGAAGTTTGGGAGCTCTGGGAATAACCCTGGAGAAGTCTGGGAGCTCTGGGAATAACCCTGGAGAAGTCTGGGAGCTCTGGGAATAACCCTGGAGAAGTTTGGGAGCTCTGGGAATAACCCTGGAGAAGTTTGGGAGCTCTGGGAAGATTCCTGGAGAAGTTTGGGAGCTCTGGGAATAACCCTGGAGAAGTCTGGGAGCTCTGGGAATAACCCTGGAGAAGTCTGGGAGCTCTGGGAATAACCCTGGAGATGTTTGGGAGCTCTGGGAATAACCCTGGAGAAGTCTGGGAGCTCTGGGAATAACCCTGGAGAAGTTTGGGAGCTCTGGGAATAACCCTGGAGAAGTTTGGGAGCTCTGGGAAGATTCCTGGAGAAGTTTGGGAGCTCTGGGAAGATTCCTGGAGAAGTCTGGGAGCTCTGGGAATAACCCTGGAGAAGTTTGGGAGCTCTGGGAATAAACCTGGAGAAGTCTGGGAGCTCTGGGAATAACCCTGGAGAAGTTTGGGAGCTCTGGGAATAAACCTGGAGAAGTCTGGGAGCTCTGGGAATAACCCTGGAGAAGTTTGGGAGCTCTGGGAATAACCCTGGAGAAGTCTGGGAGCTCTGGGAAGATTCCTGGAGAAGTCTGGGAGCTCTGGGAAGATTCCTGGAGAAGTCTGGGAGCTCTGGGAATAACCCTGGAGAAGTTTGGGAGCTCTGGGAATAAACCTGGAGAAGTCTGGGAGCTCTGGGAATAACCCTGGAGAAGTCTGGGAGCTCTGGGAATAACCCTGGAGAAGTCTGGGAGCTCTGGGAAGATTCCTGGAGAAGTCTGGGAGCTCTGGGAATAACCCTGGAGAAGTCTGGGAGCTCTGGGAATAACCCTGGAGAAGTCTGGGAGCTCTGGGAATAACCCTGGAGAAGTTTGGGAGCTCTGGGAATAACCCTGGAGAAGTCTGGGAGCTCTGGGAATAACCCTGGAGAAGTTTGGGAGCTCTGGGAATAACCCTGGAGAAGTCTGGGAGCTCTGGGAATAACCCTGGAGAAGTTTGGGAGCTCTGGGAATAACCCTGGAGAAGTTTGGGAGCTCTGGGAAGATTCCTGGAAAACTCAGCTGGGCACAGAGGGATGGGAAGGGAGAAGCTGCAGGAAAGGTGAAAACTGGGATTGAGCTGGAGACAGGGCATGGAATGGGAAAATCCTGGAATTCTGGAATGGTTGGGGACGATCCCATTCCCATAGGGCTGCTCCCACTATCCCAGGGTCTTCCACGGATGCAGCAGCCCTGGATTCCCTGGGAATTCCATCCCAAAATCCCAATTTTCCATGGGAAGCCATTCCCTGTTTCCCATCCCAATCCCCTCTGCAGCTCTCCCAGAAAAACCCCTGGAAAAGGCTCTGGAATTCTCCTCTGCAATTTCCCTTTTCTTCCCAGAAATTGGGGCAAAACGAGGGGAGTTTGAGCTCCCAGGAATGGGGAGGATTCTCCTCAATCCCAAACCTTGGGAATCCCGGGATGAGAGGGGAAAAATCCGGGATAAGGGGGTGGGAATGTGGCTGGGGTGGGATTCCCTGGGAATTCCCTCCTGGAGGAGCCAATCTGGGAATGGGGTGGGAATGGAGGGGATTTCAGGGATGATCCCATTCCCTGCTATTCCAGGGCTGGAGCAGCCCCAGATTCTCTGGGAATTCCATCCCAAAATCCCACTATTCCATGGGAAGCCATTCCCTGTTTCCCATCCCAATCCCCTCTGCAGCTCTCCCAGAAATCCCCTGGAAAAAGCCCTGGGAGGTTTAATTTCCCTTTTCCCCACAATTTTCTCCAGAACAGACTCATCCCTATCCCTGAATCCTAATTATTATTACTAATCCTCACATTAATTATTCCAACTTCTGGAAAAGTGGCTCAAGGTCAATCCATTCCAGGATTTTGGGAAGCAGAGCACCCCAGGAATGTTCAGGAATGGGATGGGAGCCCCCAGATCCAGGGCAGGATCACAGTCAAGCCCTTACCTGTGTCTGGAGAGCTGAGGGGCTCCCGGGGGCTTCTTCCTCATCCTCCTCCTCCTCCTCCTGCTCCTGCTCCTCATCGTTCCCGGAGGATTCGCTGTCGCTTCCCGAATCCTCGAGGCCGGAATAAACGCTCTCCTCGCTCTCTGAGAGCTCCTCGCTGCCTCCAGAGGGGCTGGGCTGCAAGGGACAGCAGGGCAGGGTGACAACGGGGACACAACGGGGACACAGGGGACCCCCGAGCCTGGTGGGGCTCTGATGGAGACACCCCCACACTGCTGGAGCCCCCCACGGTTTTTGGGTACCCCCCTCAGAACCAGGCTGGACCCCACCAGTTGTGGGGTCAGGATAGAATGAGGACCCCCCAAATTCCTGGAGCACCCTCGGGACTGGGTCAGACCCCTCCCATGTTATTGGGTACCCCTCAGAACCAGGCTGGACCCCACAAATGTTGGGTCAGAACCAGGCTGGACCCCCCAAAATACTGGGTCAGGACCCCCCCAAACGCTGGGTCAGGAGCAGACCAGACCCCCCCAAATGCTGGGTCAGGACCCCCCCAAATGCTGGGTCAGGAGCAGACCAGACCCCCCCAAATGCTGGGTCAGGACCCCCCCAAATGCTGGGTCAGGAGCAGACCAGACTCCCCCAAATGCTGGGTCAGGACCCCCCCAAATGCTGGGTCAGAACCAGGCTGGACCCCCCCCAAATGCTGGGTCAGGACCCCCCCAAATGCTGGGTCAGAACCAGGCTGGACCCCCCCAAATGCTGGGTCAGGACCCCCCCAAATGCTGGGTCAGGACCAGGCTGCCTCCCCCCCCCAAATGCTGGGTCAGGAGCAGACCAGACCCCCCCAAATGCTGGGTCAGGACCAGGCTGGCTCCTCCCCCCAAATGCTGGGTCAGGACCCCCCCAAATGCTGGGTCAGGACCAGACCCCCCCAAATGCTGGGTCAGGACCAGACCAGACCCCCCCAAACCCCGGGTCCCCCCTCAGAACCGGGTCAGACCCCCCCACCCCAATTGCTGGGTTCTCCCTTCAGACCACACTGGACCCCCCCCAGATGCTCAGTCCCCACCTCAGACCAGGCTGGAGCCCCCCAATTCCTGGTTCTCCCTCACCCAGACAGGGCCAGGTATCACCCTCAGGAGCCCAAACACCCTCAAATTGCCAGGTCCCCCTTCAAGGCCAGACCCCCTCATGGGGACCAGGCCAAAACCCCCCAATTACGGGGTCACCCCTCACCAGGATAGGACCGGGTTCCTCCCCTCAGGACAAGGCCAAATCCCCCTCTCACTGCTGGGTTTCCCCTCACAGAGACCAGAATGGACCCCGCCATTCCCGGGTTCCCCCTCACCCAGACCAAACCCTCCCCAAATCATCAGGTTCCCCCACAAGAGATCAAATCCCCCTCACTGCCTGGTTCCCCCTCAGAACAAGGGCTGACCCCTCCTCAGTGTTGGGTTTCCCCTCACAGAGACCAGGCTGGACCCCGCCATTCCCAGGTTCCCCTCACAGAGACCAGGCTGGACCCCGCCATTCCCAGGTTCCCCCTCATCCAGACCAAACCCTCCCCAAATCATCAGGTTCCCCCACAAGAGATCAAATCCCCCTCACTGCCTGGTTCCCCCTCAGAACAAGGGCTGACCCCTCCTCAGTGTTGGGTTTCCCCTCACAGAGACCAGGCTGGACCCCGCCATTCCCAGGTTCCCCTCACAGAGACCAGAATGGACCCTGCCATTCCCGGGTTCCCCTCACAGAGACCAGGCTGGACCCCGCCATTCCCGGGTTCCCCTCACAGAGACCAGGCTGGACCCCGCCATTCCCGGGTTCCCCTCACAGAGACCAGAATGGACCCCGCCATTCCCAGGTTCCCCCTCATCCAGACCAAACCCTCCCCAAATCATCAGGTTCCCCCACAAGAGATCAAATCCCCCTCACTGCCTGGTTCCCCCTCAGAACAAGGGCTGACCCCTCCTCAGTGTTGGGTTTCCCCTCACAGAGACCAGGCTGGACCCCGCCATTCCCAGGTTCCCCTCACAGAGACCAGGCTGGACCCCGCCATTCCCAGGTTCTCCCTCATCCAGACCAAACCCTCCCCAAATTATCAGGTTCCCCCACAACAGACCAAATCCCCCTCACTGACGGGTTTCCCCTCATGGGGACCAGGCCGGAGCCCCCCAATTATGGGGTCCCCCCTCACCAGGATAGGACCGAGTTCCTCCCCTCAGGACAAGGCCAAATCCCCCTCTCACTGCTGGGTTTCCCCTCACAGAGACCAGAATGGACCCCGCCATTCCCGGGTTCCCCCTCACCCAGACCAAACCCTCCCCAAATCATCAGGTTCCCCCACAAGAGATCAAATCCCCCTCACTGCCTGGTTCCCCCTCAGAACAAGGGCTGACCCCTCCTCAGTGTTGGGTTTCCCCTCACAGAGACCAGGCTGGACCCCGCCATTCCCGGGTTCCCCTCACAGAGACCAGAATGGACCCTGCCATTCCCGGGTTCCCCTCACGGAGACCAGGCTGGACCCCGCCATTCCCGGGTTCCCCCTCACCCAGACCAAACCCTCCCCAAATTATCAGGTTCCCCCACAACAGACCAAATCCCCCTCACTGACGGGTTTCCCCTCATGGGGACCAGGCCGGAGCCCCCCAATTATGGGGTCCCCCCTCACCAGGATAGGACCGGGTTCCTCACTCAGGATAAGACCAAATCCCCCTCTCACTGCTGGGTTTCCCCTCACAGAGACCAGGTTGGATCCCGCCATTCCCGGACCCCTCCATTCCTCCATTCCCGGGTCCCCCTTCACTAATACCAAGCAAGACCCTCCCCAAATTGCCGGGTCCCCCCTCACGACCAGGCCAGACCCTCCTCACTGCAGGGTTCCCCCTCACGGACACCAGTCCAGAACCCCTCTCCCCATTTTCTGGTCCCCCCTCACCAGGATAGGACCGGGTTCCTCCTTCAGGACAAGGCCAGACTTCCCTCACTATTGGGGTTTCCCCTCATGGAGACCAGGCTGGACCCCGCCATTCCCGGGTTCCCCTCACAGAGACCAGAATGAACCCTGCCATTCCCGGGTTCCCCCTCACCCAAACCAGGCCAGACCCTCCCCAAATTATCAGGTTCCCCCACAAGAGATCAAATGTCCCTCACTGCCAGGTTCCCCCTCACGGAGACCAGGCTGGACCCCATCATTTTCTGGTTCCCCACTCACCAGGGCCGGGTATCACCCTGAGGAGCCCAAACCCTCCAAATTACCAGGTCCCCCTTCAAGGCCAGACTCACTCATGGAGACCAGGCGGGAGCCCACTAATTATGGGGTCCCCCCTCACCAGAATAGGACAGGGTTCCTCCCTCAGAACAAGGGCAGACCCTCCCCAAATTGCTGGGTCCCCCCTCAGGATAAGACCAAATCCCCCTCAGTGTTGGGTTCCCATCACAGAGACCAGGTTGGATCCCGCCATTCCCGGACCCCTCCATTCCTCCATTCCCGGGTCCCCCTTCACTAATACCAAGCCAGACCCTCCCCAAATTGCCGGGTCCCCCCTCACGACCAAGCCAGACCCCTCTCACTGCAAAGTTCCCCCTCACGGACACCAGTCCAGAACCCCTCTCCCCATTTTCTGGTCCCCCCTTACCAGGATAGGACCGGGTTCCCCCCTCAGGACAAGGCCAGACTTCCCTCACTATTGGGGTTTCCCCTCACGGGGACCAGGCTGGACCCTGCCATTCCCGGGTTCCCCTCACAGGGACCAGGCTGGACCCCGCCATTCCTAAGTTTCCCTCACAGAGACCAGAATGGACCCTGCCATTCCCGGGTTCCCCCTCACCCAAACCAGGCCAGACCCTCCCCAAATTATCAGGTTCCCCCACAAGAGATCAAATGTCCCTCACTGCCAGGTTCCCTCTCACGGAGACCAGGCTGAAGCGCCCCCCATTTCCCAGTCCCCTCTCACTAAGACAAGGCCAGATATCATCCTCAGGAGCCCAAACCCCGTCAAACTGCCAGGTCCCCTTCAGGACAAGGCTAAACTCCCTCATGGAGACCCGGCCAAAACCCCACAATTATGGGGTCCTCCCTCACCAGGATAGGACCGGGTTCCCCCTCAGGACCAGAGCAGACGCCCCCTAACTACCGGGTTCCCCTCACAGAGACCAGGCTGAAACCCGCCATTCCTGGACCCCTCCATTCCCAGGTTCCCCCTCACACAGACCAAGCCAGACCCTCCTCAAATTGTCGGGTTCCCCCACAAGAGACCAAATCGCCATCACTGCCGGGTTCCCCCTCACAGAAACCAGGCTGAACCCCGCTACTCCTGGACCCCTCCATTCCTCCATTCCTGGGTCCCCCCCGAGGACCAAACCAGACCCTCCTCAGATTGCCGGTTCCCCCCACACCGAAACCAGGCCAGACCGTCCCCAAATTGCCCCGTCCCCCCACACCAAAACCAGACCAGACCTTGCCCAAATTGCCGGGTCGCCCCTCAGGACCAAAGCAGACCCTCCCCAAATTGCCTAAGCTCCCCTCAGGACCAAACAAGATCCTCCCAAAACTGCCGGTTCCCCCTCACGAAAACCAGGCCAGACCCTCCCCAAATTGCTGGGTCCTCCCTCAGGACAAGACCAGACCCCCTCTCACTGCTGGGTTCCCCCTCACGGACACCAGGCCGGACCCCCTTCATTTCCCGTTGTCCCCTCACCGGGACACGGCCAGCCCCTCCCCGTTGCCATGTCAATGCCAAGTGTGTCCCCTCCCTTCCCTGTTTCCATGACAACCGCGCGGGTCCCCCCGTTCCCCCTTCCCGGTCACCCCCGGACCTGCTCCATGGTGGCGGCTCCGCGTGCGCCGCCGAACACGTGGGCGCGGGTCACAGGGACGGCCACGCCCCCGCCCGCCGCGCTTCCGCCTTGCCGCGACCCCGCGCAGCTCTCGAGGGCGGGGATCCCGCTCCTGGGCAGGGCGGGATAACGAGAACGAGAGATAATAACGGGGAAAGATAACGGGAAAGATAACGGGAATGGAGCGGCAGCGCGGGAAAAAGCGAAAGCAATGTGCGCATGCGCAAAGCCCGCCGCGCCGCCGAACCCGCGCATGCGCACACCGGCAGCCGCGGCATAGGTGGGGCGGGGGCAGAAATGGGCGTTGCTTTGTGGGCGTGGCTGTAGCGGAGGGGGCGTGGTCAACAGGGGAAATGGGCGTGTCTCAAGCGCGAGGGGCGGGGCCAGGCGTGACAGGGCCGTTCCCTTGGGAGGGCCCCGCCCAGGTATTGCCATCAATGGCCAAGGGGCGTGGTCTGTGTGGGGCGTGGCCTGTGTGGATGGGGCGTGGCCAAGTGCGCAGGGGTATGGACCAGTATGGACCAGTATGGACCAGTATGGACCAGTAAGGACCAGTCTGGGCTTGCCCCGCCCCCCCCCACCCAATTGTCACCGCAGGGACCCCAAAGTGCCACCTCAGGGTGCCCTGCCCAGAGCCACCAGCAGTGCCACTAGCACTGTCACCCGTGTGTCACCCCAGTGCCACCGCCACTGTCACCAGAGCCACCAGTGTCACCAGTGCCACCCCCCACTGTCACACCAGTGTCACCAGTGTCACCTCAGGGTGCTGGGACAGAGGCCTGCCCAGTGCCACCAATGGTGCCACCAGCACTGTCACCCCAGTGCCACTCCAGTGCCATCACAGCGCCACCACCACTGTCATCTCAGTGCCACCAATGGTGCCACCAGCACTGTCACCCCAGTGCCACTCCAGTGCCATCACAGTGCCACCACCACTGTCATCTCAGTGCCACCAATGGTGCCACCAATGGTGCCACCAGCACTGTCACCCCAGTGCCACTCCAGTGCCATCACAGTGCCACCACCACTGTCATCTCAGTGCCGCCAATGGTGCCACCAGCACTGTCACCCCAGTGCCACTCCAGTGCCATCACAGTGCCACCACCACTGTCATCTCAGTGCCACCACCCCAGTGCAGCCACCTCAGTGTCACCCAAAGCCACCACAGAGCCACCAGATGCGCGTCATCCTCCCTTTAATGGTGTCCCCACAGTGCCGCCACCACCCCAGTGTCACCACCCCAGTGTCACCCAAAGCCACCAGCCAATGCCACCACCCCAGTGCCACCAACACCGCCAGCAGAGCCACCACCCCAGTGCCACCCAAAGCCACCACAGAGCCACCAGCTGGGTGCCACCCTGCTGTCCTTTATTGGTGTCCCTGCAGTGCCACCACCCCAGTGCCACCAAAAGCCACCACAGTGTCACCATCAGTATCACCCCAGTGCCACCCCAGTGTCACCACCCCAAAGCCACCCCAGTGCCACCACCCCAGTGCCACCCAAAGCCACCCCAGTGTCACCAGTTGGGTGTCACTCTGCCTTTATTGGTGTCCCTGCAGTGCCACCACCCCAGCACCACCACTGCCACCCCAGTGTCATGCCAATGTCACCACCACCAGTGCCACCACCCCAGTGTCACCCAAAGCCACCCCAGTGCCACCAGCTGGGTGTCACCTTGCCTTTAATGGTGTCCTCGCAGTGCCACCACCCCAGTGCCACCTAAGGCCACCACAGTGTCACCAGCTGGGTGTCACCCTGCCTTTAATGGTGTCCTCGCAGTGCCACCACCACCAGTGCCACCCAAAGCCACCCCAGTGTCACCATCAGTATCACCCCAGTGCCACCACAGTGCCACCACCACAAAGCCACCCCAGTGCCACCACCCCAGTGTCACCCAAAGCCACCCCAGTGTCACCATCAGTATCACCCCAGTGCCACCACAGTGCCACCACCCCAAAGCCACCCCAGTGCCACCCTGGTGTCCTCCGCTGGTGTCCTCGCAGTGCCACCACCCCAGTGCCACCAGTTGGGTGCCACCCTGCCTTTAATGGCGTCCCCACAGCGTCACCACCATCCCAGTGTCACCACTCGTGTCATCACCCCCAGTGCCACCACTGTCACGCCAGTGCCACTCCAGTGCCACCACTCCAATGCCACCCCAGTGCCACCACCTCCAACACCATTGTGACCCCAGTGCCACCACCCCAGTGTCACACCAGTGCCACCACCCCAGTGCCACCGGCCCAGTGCCACCCAAAGCCACCACAGAGCCACCAGCTGGGTGCCACCCCGCCTTTATTGGTGTCCCTGCAGTGCCACCACCCCGGTGCCACCCAAAGCCACCACAGAGCCACCAGTTGGGTGCCACCCTGCCTTTATTGGTGTCCCTGCAGTGCCACCAGCACCCCAGCGTCACCACCCCAGTGTCACTCAAAGCCATCAGCCAATGCCACCACCCCAGTGCCACCCCAGTGCCACCCAAAGCCACCACAGAGCCACCAGCTGGGTGCCACCCTGCTGTCCTTTATTGGTGTCCCCGCAGTGCCACCACCCCAGCGCCACCCAGTGCCACCCTGCTGTCCTTTAATGGTGTCCCTGCAGTGCCACCACCCCAGTGCCACCCAGTGCCACCCCAGTGCCACCCTGCTGTCCTTCACCGGTGTCCCCAGTGTCCCCTGCGCTGCTCCCGCAGTGTCCCCAGCAGCGCCGCGCTGGCCGCCACCCTGACCCAGGGCACGGCGCCCGGTGCCACCGCGTCCCCGAGCGCCACCAGCGCCGCCGCCGCCGCCAGGGTCACAGCAGTGCCACCATCAGTGCCACCAGCTGGGTGTCACCCCGCCTTTATTGGTGTCCCTGCAGTGCCACCACCCCGGTGCCACCCAAAGCCACCACAGTGCCACCGGCTGGGTGTCACCCTGCCTTTAATGGTGTCCTTGCAGTGCCACCACCCTGGTGCCACCCAAAGCCACCATCAGTGCCACCGGCTGGGTGTCACTCCGCCTTTATTGGTGTCCCTGCAGTGCCACCACCCCAGCGCCACCCCAGTGCCCTCACCACCAGTGCCACCACTGCCACCCCAGGGCCACCATCAGTATCACCCCAGTGCCACCACCCCAGTGTCACCCAAAGCCACCACAGTGCCACCGGTTGGCTGTCACCCTGCCTTTAATGGCGTCCTCGCAGTGCCACCACCCCAGTGCCACCCAATGCCACACCAGTGCCACCACCCCAGTGCCACCACCCCAGTGCCACCATCAGTATTACACCAGTGCCACCCCAGTGCCACCAAAAGCCACCACAGAGCCACCAGCTGGGTGCCACCCTGCTGTCCTTTATTGGTGTCCCTGCAGTGCCACCACCCCAGTGCCACCCAAAGCCACCCCAGTGCCATCCCAGTGTCCCTGCAGTGCCACCACCCCAGTGCCACCCAAAGCCACCATGCCAGTGTCACCACCACCAGTGCCACCACCCCAGTGCCACCACCCCAGTGCCACCCAAAGCCACCACAGAGCCACCGGCTGGGTGCCACCCTGCTGTCCTTTATTGGTGTCCCTGCAGTGCCACCACCCCAGTGCCACCCAAAGCCACCCCAGTGTCACCATCAGTATCACCCCAGTGCCACCACCCCAGTGCCACCCAGTGCCACCCCAGTGCCACCCTGCTGTCCTTCACCGGTGTCCCCAGTGTCCCCTGCGCTGCTCCCGCAGTGTCCCCAGCAGCGCCGCGCTGGCCGCCACCCTGACCCAGGGCACGGCGCCCGGTGCCACCGCGTCCCCGAGCGCCACCAGCGCCGCCGCCGCCGTCAGGGTCACAGCAGTGCCACCATCAGTGCCACCAGCTGGGTGTCACCCCGCCTGTATTGGTGTCCTCGCAGTGCCACCACCCCGGTGCCACCCAAAGCCACCACAGAGCCACCGGCTGGGTGTCACCCTGCCTTTAATGGTGTCCCTGCAGTGCCACCACCCTGGTGCCACCCAAAGCCACCACAGTGCCACCGGCTGGGTGTCTCTCTGCCTTTATTGGTGTCCCTGCAGTGCCACCACCCCAGTGCTGCCATCCCAGTGCCACCCAAAGTCACCCCAGTGTCACCAGCTGGGTGTCACTCCGCCTTTATTGGTGTCCCTGCAGTGCCACCACCCCAGCATCACCATCAGTATCACCCCAGTGCCACTCCAGTGTCACCACTCCAATGCCACCCCAGTGCCACCACCCAGTGCCACCACCCCAGTGCCACCCAAAGCCACCCCAGTGCCACCAGTTGGGTGCCACCCTGCCTTTAATGGCGTCCCCACAGCGTCACCACCATCCCAGTGTCACCACTCGTGTCATCACCCCCAGTGCCACCACTGTCACGCCAGTGCCACTCCAGTGCCACCACTCCAATGCCACCCCAGTGCCACCACCTCCAACACCATTGTGACCCCAGTGCCACCACCCCAGTGTCACACCAGTGCCACCACCCCAGTGCCACCGGCCCAGTGCCACCCAAAGCCACCACAGAGCCACCAGCTGGGTGCCACCCCGCCTTTATTGGTGTCCCTGCAGTGCCACCACCCCGGTGCCACCCAAAGCCACCACAGAGCCACCAGCTGGGTGCCACCCTGCCTTTATTGGTGTCCCTGCAGTGCCACCACCCCGGTGCCACCCAAAGCCACCACAGAGCCACCAGTTGGGTGCCACCCTGCCTTTATTGGTGTCCCTGCAGTGCCACCAGCACCCCAGCGTCACCACCCCAGTGTCACTCAAAGCCATCAGCCAATGCCACCACCCCAGTGCCACCCCAGTGCCACCCAAAGCCACCACAGAGCCACCAGCTGGGTGCCACCCTGCTGTCCTTTATTGGTGTCCCCGCAGTGCCACCACCCCAGCGCCACCCAGTGCCACCCTGCTGTCCTTTATTGGTGTCCCCGCAGTGCCACCACCCCAGCGCCACCCAGTGCCACCCTGCTGTCCTTTAATGGTGTCCCTGCAGTGCCACCACCCCAGTGCCACCCAGTGCCACCCCAGTGCCACCCTGCTGTCCTTCACCGGTGTCCCCAGTGTCCCCTGCGCTGCTCCCGCAGTGTCCCCAGCAGCGCCGCGCTGGCCGCCACCCTGACCCAGGGCACGGCGCCCGGTGCCACCGCGTCCCCGAGTGCCACCAGCGCCGCCGCCGCCGCCAGGGTCACAGCAGTGCCACCATCAGTGCCACCAGCTGGGTGTCACCCCGCCCTTATTGGTGTCCTCGCAGTGCCACCACCCCGGTGCCACCCAAAGCCACCACAGAGCCACCGGCTGGGTGCCACCCTGCCTTTATTGGTGTCCCTGCAGTGCCACCACCCCAGTGCCGCCATCCCAGTGCCACCCAAAGTCACCCCAGTGCCACCAGTTGGGTGTCACTCCGCCTTTATTGGTGTCCCTGCAGTGCCACCACCCCAGCATCACCATCAGTATCACCCCAGTGCCACTCCAGTGTCACCACTCCAGTGCCACCCCAGTGCCACCACCCAGTGCCACCTAAGGCCACCACAGAGCCACCAGCTGGGTGCCACCCCGCCTTTATTGGTGTCCTCGCAGTGCCACCACCCCAGTGCCACCCAGTGCCACCCCAGTGTCACCATCAGTATCACACCAGTGCCACCACAGTGCCACCACCCCAGTGCCACCCAAAGCCACCCCAGTGTCACCATCAGTATCACCCCAGTGCCACCCCAGTGCCAACCAAAGCCACCGCAGAGCCACCAGCTGGGTGCCACCCTGCTGTCCTTTATTGGTGTCCCTGCAGTGCCACCACCCCAGCATCACCATCAGTATCACCCCAGTGTCACCCAAAGCCACCACAGTGCCACCACTCCAGTGCCACCACTCCAGTGCCACCCCAGTGCCACCACCCCAGTGTCACCCAAAGCCACCACAGTGCCACCACCCCAGTGTCACCCAAAGCCACCACAGTGCCACCAGCTGGGTGCCACCCCAGTGCCACCACCCCAGTGCCACCAACACCACCAGTGCCACCACCCCAGTGCCACCCAAAGCCACTACAGTGCCACCAGTTGGGTGTCACTCTGCCTTTATTGGTGTCCTCGCAGTGCCACCACCCCGGTGCCACCCCAGTGCCACCCCAGTGCCACCATCAGTATCACGCCAGTGCCACTCCGGTGTCACCACTCCAATGCCACCCCAGTGCCACCCAAAGCCACCCCAGTGCCACCAGTTGGGTGTCACTCTGCCTTTATTGGTGTCCCTGCAGTGCCACCCCAGTGCCACCCAGTGCCACCCCAGTGCCACCCTGCCGTCCTTCACCGGTGTCCCCGGTGTCCCCTGCGCTGCTCCCGCAGTGTCCCCAGCAGCGCCGCGCTGGCCGCCACCCTGACCCAGGGCACGGCGCCCGGTGCCACCGCGTCCCCAAGTGCCACCAGCGCCGCCGCCGCCGCCCCGGGGACGCTGCCCGTGAGCGCCGCCAGCGCCAGCAGCGACGCCGCCGTCAGCGCGGTGACAAAGTGGCCCGCGGGGACAAAGTGGCCCTCGGCGACGAAGCGCGGCCACGCCGCCGCCAGCGCGGCCACCGCCGTCCCCGAGGCCAGCAGGAGCCCGGCGGTGGCACCGTCACCGCTCAGGCGGTGGCACCCGAAGGCCACCAAGGGCTGGCACAGCACCGAGCAGATCCAGGAGCCCGGCGGCGCCTTGGGGACATCGCGGGGACATTGAGGGGACGGCGGTGGTGGCATCGTGGGGACATCGTGGGGACATTGAGGGGACGGCGGTGGTGGTGGCGCGTTGGGGACATCGCGGGGACATTGAGGGGACGGCGGTGGTGGCATCGTGGGGACATGGAGGGGACGCGGAGGGGATGGCGGTGGTGGCGCCTTGGGGACATCGTGGGGACATTGAGGGGACGGCGGTGGTGGCGCGTTGGGGACATCGAGGTGACACAGAGGGGACGGCGGTGGTGGCATCGTGGGGACATCGCGGGGACATTGAGGGGACGGTGGTGGCGGCGCCTTGGGGACATCGCGGGGACATTGAGGGGACGGCGGCGGTGGCGGCGCCTTGGGGACATCGTGGGGACATTGAGGGGACGGCGGCGGTGGTGGCGCCTTGGGGACATCGCGGGGACATTGAGGGGACGGCGGTGGTGGCATCGTGGGGACATCGAGGTGACACAGAGGGGACATCACGGTGCTGGCGGCCACCAGGGCCTGCAGGAGGAAACCGGCGGCCGGGCCTGGGGTCACCTGCGGGGACATTGAGGGGACATTGAGGGGACATTGAGGGGACATCATGGGGACATGGTGGGGATGTCATGGGGACATTGAGGGGACATTGAGGGGACACCATGGGGACACTGAGGGGACATTATGGCGACATTGAGGGGACATGGTGGGGACACCGTGGGGACACTGAGGGGACATTGAGGGGACACCATGGGGACATTGAGGGGACATTGAGGGGACATCAGGTGGACATGGTGGGGACATGGTGGGGATGTCATGGGGACATTGAGGGGACATCAGGGTGACATTGATGGGGACATCAGGGGGACATCGTGGGGACATGGGGGGATGTCATGGGGACATTGAGGGGACATCAGGGTGACATTGATGGGGACATGGTAGGGATGTCATGGGGGCATTGAGGGGACATTGAGGGGACATCAGGGAGACAAGGTGGGGATGTCATGGGGACATTGAGGGGACATTGTGGGGACATCAGGGGGACATGGTGGAGACATTGTGGGGACAGTACGGGGACATTGAGGGGACATTATGGGGACATCATGGGGACATGGCAGGGACATCAGGGGGACATTGCGGGGACATTGTGGGACATGGTGGGGACAGGGGTGGCCGGGCCAGCTGTCACCTCTGGGGACATCAATGGGACATTGGGGGGACATTGTGGAGACACGGAGGGGACATCAGGGGGACAACATGGAGACGTCACGGGGACACGGTGGGGACATCGAGGGGACATTATGGGGATGTCATGGGGACACGGTGGGGACATCAAGGGGACGCCATGGGGACATTGTGGGGACACCACAGGGCTGTGGTGGGGACATGGTGGGGACATCACGGAGACAGGGGTGGTGGCGAGGCCACCTGTCACATGTGGGGACATCAAAGGGACATCAGGGGGACATGGTGGGGACATGATGGGGACACCACAGGGACACCATGGGGACATTGTGGGGATGTCATGGGGACATGGTGGGGACATTGTGGGGACATTGAGGGGACATTGAGGGGACATTATGGGGACATCATGGGGACATGGGGGGGTGTCATGGGGACATTGTGGTGACAAGGTGGGGACATCAGGGGGACATCAAGGGGACACCATGGGGACATTGTGGGGACACCACAGGGCTGTGGTGGGGACATGGTGGGGACATCACGGAGACAGGGGTGGTGGCCAGGCCACCTGCCACATGTGGGGACATCGAAGGGACATCAGGGGGACATGGTGGGGACATGGTGGGGACACCACAGAGACACCATGGGGACATGGTGGGGACACCACAGAGACACCATGGGGACATTGTGGGGACATCACAGGGACACCATGGGGACATTGTGGGGACATCACAGGGACATTGTGGGGATGTCATGGGGACATGGTGGGGACATTGAGGGGACATGGTGGGGACATCATGGGAACATCAGGGGGACAATTGAGGGGACATTGTGGGGACATCAAGGGGACGCCATGGGGACATTGTGGGGACATCACAGGGATGTGGTGGGGACATGGTGGGGACATCACGGGGACAGGGGTGGTGGCCAGGCCACCTGCCACATGTGGGGACATTGTGGGGATGTCATGGGGACATCACGGGGACAGGGGTGGTGGCCAGGCCACCTGTCACATGTGGGGACATCAAAGGGACATCAGGGGGACATGATGGGGACACCACAGGGACATCATGGGGACATGGGGGGGTGTCATGGGGACATTGTGGGGACATTGTGGTGACAAGGTGGGGACATCAGGGGGACATCAAGGGGACACCATGGGGACATTGTGGGGACACCACAGGGCTGTGGTGGGGACATGGTGGGGACATCACGGGGACAGGGGTGGTGGCCAGGACAGCTGTCACATGTGGGGACATCACGGGGACATTGGGGGGACATGGTGGGGACATCACGGGGACATTGGGGGGACATTGGGGGGACATGGTGGGGACATCGGGGGACATCATGGGGACATCGTTGGGGACATCACGGGGACATTGTGGGTGGGGCCAGGGGTCAGGGCATGGCACGGGTGGCAAAGGTGACACGGCACAAGTGACACAGGTGACACAGGTGACACAGGTGACACAGGTGACACTGTCCCCCCTGCTCCTGCTGTCCCCACTCCTCCCTGTCCCGGCTGTCCTCAGGGTGTCCCCAATGTCCCCAATGTGTCCAAGGATGTCCCCAAGGTGTCCTCAGGGTGTCCCCAATGTCCCCAATGTGTCCCCAGGATGTCCCCAAGGTGTCCTCAGGGTGTCCCCAATGTCCCCAGAGTGTCCCCAATGTCCCCAGGGTGTCCCCAAGGTGTCCCCAATGTGTCCCCAATGTCCCCAGGGTGTCCCCAATGTGTCCTAGGATGTCCCCAAGGTGTCCTCAGGGTGTCCCCAATGTCCCCAGAGTGTCCCCAGGGTGTCCCCAGGGTGTCCCAATGTCCCCAGGCTGTCCCCAGGGTGTCCCCAATGTCCCCAGAGTGTCCCCAAGGTGTCCCCAATGTCCCCAATGTCCCCAGGGTGTCCCCAGGCTGTCCCCAAGTTGTCCCCATGGTGTCCCCAAGGTGTCCTAGGATGTCCTCAGGGTGTCCCCAATGTCCCCAGAGTGTCCCCAGGGTGTCCCCAGGGTGTCCCCAATGTCCCCAAGGTGTCCCCAGGCTGTCCCCAGAGTGTCCCCAGGGTGTCCCCAATGTCCCCAATATCCCCAGGCTGTCCCCAAGGTGTCCCCAATGTCCCCAGGGTGTCCCCAATGTCCCCAAGGTGTCCCCAGGGTGTCCCCAATGTCCCCAGGGTGTCCCCACTGTCCCCAAGGTGTCCCCAGGGTGTCCCCAATGCCCCCAAGGTGTCCCCAATGTCCCCAGGGTGTCCCCAAGGTGTCCCCAGGGTGTCCCCAGGGTGTCCCAATGTCCCCAGGCTGTCCCCAGGGTGTCCCCAATGTTCCCAAGGTGTCCCCAATGTCCCCAAAGTGTCCCCAATGTGTCCTAGGATGTCCCCAGAGTGTCCCCAATGTCCCCAATGTGTCCTAGGATGTCCGCAGAGTATCCTCAGGGTGTCCCCAGAGTGTCCCCAGGGTGTCCTCAATGTCCCCAAGGTGTCCCCAATGTCCCCAAAGTGTCCCAGGGTGTCCCCAAGGTGTCCTAGGATGTCCCCAGGGTGTCCCCAATGTCCCCAGGGTGTCCTCAGGGTGTCCCCAATGCCCCCAGGGTGTCCCCAACATCTCCAATGTGTCCCCAAGGTGTCCTAGGATGTCCCCAGGGTGTCCCCAATGCCCCCAATGTGTCCCCAATGTCCCCAATGTGTCCTAGGATGTCCCCAGAGTGTCCCCAAGGTGTCCTCAAGATGTCCCCAGAGTGTCCCCAGGGTGTCCCCAATGTCCCCAATGTCCCCAGGCTGTCCCCAGGGTGTCCCCAATGTCCTCAGGGTGTCCCCAATGTCCCCAAGGTGTCCCCAGAGTGCCCCCAGGGTGTCCCCAAGGTGTCCCCAGGCTGTCCCCAATGCCCCCAGGGTGTCCCCAATGTCCCCAGGCTGTCCCCAGAGTGTCCCCAGGGTGTGCCCAAGGTGTCCCAAATGTTCCCAAGGTGTCCCCAGGGTGTCCCCAAGATGTCCCCAGAGTGCCCCCAGGGTGTCCCCAAGGTGTCCTAGGATGTCCCCAATGTCCCCACTGTCCCCAACCTGTCTAGCGGCGATGGCGCAGCCCAGGCTGGTGGCACAGAGCACGGCGTGTGACACCGCGGCCACCCCGGCGTCCCCAACGTCCCCAAGGTGTCCCCAATGTCCCCAGGGTGTCCCCAAGGTGTCCTAGGATGTCCCCAGAGTGTCCCCAGGGTGTCCCCAGGGTGTCCCCAATGTCCCCAGGCTGTCCCCAGGGTGTCCCCAATGTCCTCAGGGTGTCCCCAATGTCCCCAAGGTGTCCCCAATGTCCCCAAGGTGCCCCCAATGTCCCCAAGGTGTCCCCAGGGTGTCCCCAGAGTGTCCCCAAGGCAACCCCAGAGTGCCCCCAGGCTGTCCCCAGGCTGTCCCCAAGGTGTCCCCAGGATGTCCCCAGGGTGTCCCCACTGTCCCCAACCTGTCTGGCGGCGATGGCGCAGCCCAGGCTGGTGGCACAGAGCACGGCGTGTGACACCGCGGCCACCCCGGTGTCCCCAACGTCCCCAGGGTGTCCCCAAGGTGTCCTAGAATGTCCCCAAGGTGTCCCCAGGCTGTCCCCAATGTCCCCAAGGTGTCCCCAATGCCCCCAGGCTGTCCCCAGGGTGTCCCCAATGTCCCCAACCTGTCTGGCGGCGAGGGCGCAGCCCAGGCTGGTGGCACAGAGCACGGCGTGTGACACCGCGGCCACCCCGGCCGGTGACACCGCGGCCACCCCGGTGTCCCCCATGGCGCCGGGGACCCCTCGGGGACCTGCGGGGACAACGGGGGGGGGCACTGAGGGCACGGGGTCCCCTCCCCCCCACTGTCACCTGCCCTGGCCCAAAGCGTCCCCAAGGTGTCCCCAAGGTGTCCCCAAGGTGTCCCCAGTGTCCCCAAGATGTCCCCAGTGTACCCAAGGTGTCCCCAAGGTGTCCCCAAGGTGTCCCCAAGGTGTCCCCAAGATGTCCCCAGTGTACCCAAAGTGTCCCCAAGCTCCCCCAGTGTCCCCCTGTCCCCTCCCTTGGCCCGGTGTCCCTCAATGTCCCCAAGGTGTCCCCAAGGTGTCCCCAAGCCCCTCCCGTGTCCCCCAGGTGTCCCCCTGTCCCCTCCCCTGGCCTGATGTCCCCAAGGTGTCCCCAAGGTCCCCAAGCCCCCCTGATGTCCCCAAGGTGTCCCCAAAAATCTCTCCAGGTGTCCCCAAGGTGCCCCCAAGGTGTCCCCAAGGTGTCCCCAAGCCCCTCCTGGTGTCCCCAATGTCCCCAACCCTGGCCTGATGTCCCCAACCCCCCCCCCAATGTCCCCAACCTCCCCCCGCCATCCCCCCCTGTTCCCCAGGTGTCCCCAAGCCCCCCCAATGTCCCCCTCAATGTCCCCAACGTGTCCCCCAGGTGTCCCCAACTCTCTCCAGGTGTCCCCAAGATGTCCCCAAGGTGTCCCCAAATCTCTCCAGGTGTCCCCAACGTCCCCAAGCCCCCTCAATGTCCCCCTCAATGTCCCCAACGTGTCCCCCAGGTGTCCCCATGGTGTCCCCAAATCTCTCCAGGTGTCCCCAAGGTGTCCCCAGGTGTCCCCAAGCCCCCCCAATGTCCCCCTCTATGTCCCCAAGCCCCCCCAGATGTCCCCAACCACCCCCCCCCCGGTGTCCCCGTGTCCCTCCCTTGTCCCGCCCCTGTCCCGGTGTCCCCTGTCCCAGCTGTCCCCGTGTCCCCACCAATGTCCCCAAGCGCCCCCAGGTGTCCCCAACCCCCCCAATGTCCCCCCGGTGTCCCCCTGTCCTACTGTCCCCACTGTCCCCGGGTCCCCCCGGATGTCCCCAAGCCCCCCAGATGTCCCTCCTGTCCCCGCTGTCCCGGTGTCCCCAATGTCCCCCTGTCCCCCCTCCAGGTCCCCCAGCCCCCCCCCGGTGTCCCCAAGCCCCCCAGATGTCCCCCTGTCCCCTCCCCTGTCCCCCTGTCCCCCCCTGTCCCTCTGTCCCCCCCGTCCCCTCCCCTGTCCCGCTGTCCCCGGTGTCCCCGTGTCTCCCCAATGTCCCCAGGTGTCCCCGAACCCCCCCCAATGTCCCCAAACCCCCTCTGATGTCCCCAAGCCCCCCCAATGTCCCCAAGCCCCCCCAGGTGTCCCCAAACCCCCTCTGATGTCCCCAAAACCCCCCAATGTCCCCGAACCCCCCAATGTCCCCAAGCCCCCCCAATGTCCCCAAGCCCCCCCAGGTGTCCCCGAACCCCCCAATGTCCCCAACACCCCCAGGTGTCCCCAAACCCCTCCGTGTCCCCATGTCCCCCCCCGTCCCAATGTCCTCTCCCCATCTTGGTGTCCCCCGATGTCCCCAAGCCCCCCCCCCCGCTGTCCCCACCCCTCCCAGGTGTCCCCCCCCCCGTCCCCTCCCCTGTCCCGCTGTCCCCAAACCCCCCCCAGGTGTCCCCAAGCACCCCCCAGGTGTCCCCAAACCCCCCCCCAGTGTCCCCAATCCCCCGCTGTCCCCGTGTCCCCTCCCCTGTCACCCCTGTCCCGCTGTCCCCGTGTCCCCTCTCCTGTCACCCCTGTCCCGCTGTCCCTGTGTCCCCTCCCCTGTCCCCAACCCCCCCCCAATGTCCCCAAGCCCCCCCGGTGTCCCCAAGCCCCCCAATGTCCCCAATGTCCCCCCCCGCATGCCGGTGTCCCCTCCCCTGTCCCCAACCCCCCCGAGTGTCCCCAACCCCCCCCAGGTGTCCCCAACCCCCCCCAGTGTCCCCAATGTCCCCCCCTCCTGTCCCGCTGTCCCGGTGTCCCCACGTCCCTCCCCTGTCCCGGTGGCTCCCGGTGTCCCCAAGCCCCCCCAGATGTCCCCAAGCCCCCCTGTCCTGGTGTCCCCCCCCCATCCCGATGTCCCCAATTCCCCCCGATGTCCCCAAGCCCCCCCAATGTCCCCAAGACCCCCGAGTGTCCCTAAACCCCCCCAATGTCCCCAATGTCCCCAATGTCCCTAATGTCCTCCCTGTCCCGCTGTCCCCGAGACCCCCGAGTGTCCCTAAACCCCCAATGTCCCCAAGCCCCCCCAATGTCCCCAATCCCCCCAATGTCCCCCCGTCCCGCTGTCCCCAAGCCCCCCGAGTGTCCCCAACCCCCCCATTGTCCCCAAGCCCCCCAATGTCCCCAATGTCCCCCCTGCCCCCAAGCCCCCCAATGTCCCCAACCCCCCCAATGTCCCCAAGCCCCCCCCATCCCCTCCCCTGTCCCACTGTCCCCAAGCCCCCGAGTGTCCCTAAACCCCCCCAGTGTCCCCAATGTCCCCAATTCCCCCAATGTCCCCAATGTCCTCCCTGTCCTGCTGTCCCCAAGCCCCCCCGAGTGTCCCTAAACCCCCCCAATGCCCCCAAGCCCCCCCAATGTCCCTCCCCTGTCCCCCCCCATTGTCCCCAATGTCCCCAATGTCCCCAAGACCCCCGAGTGTCCCCAAGCCCCCCCAATGTCCCCAATGTCCCCAATTCCCCCAATGCCCCCGAGACCCCCGAGTGTCCCCAAGCCCCCCCAGATGTCCCCAAGCCCCCCTGTCCTGGTGTCCCCCCCATCCCGATGTCCCCAATGTCCCCCCAATGTCCCCAAGCCCCCAATGTCCCCAATGTCCCCAATCCCCCCAGTGTCCCCAAGCCCCCCCAATGTCCCCAATTCCCCCAATGTCCCCCCGCTGTCCCCAAGCCCCCCCAATGTCCCCCCGTCCCGCTGTCCCCAAAACCCCCGAGTGTCCCCAATCCCCCCATTGTCCCCAAGCCCCCCCAATGTCCCCAATGCCCCCCCCGCTGTCCCCAAGCCCCCTCCCCGTCCCCTCCTCTGTCCCCCTGTCCCCAAGACCCCCGAGTGTCCCTAAACCCCCCCAATGTCCCCAATGTCCCCAAGCCCCCCCATTGTCCCCAAGCCCTCCCGTCCCGCTGTCCCCAACCCCCCGAGTGTCCCCAGACCCCCCCAATGTCCCCAATGTCCCCCTGGTCCCCAAGCCCCCCGAGTGTCCCTAAAACCCCCAGATGTCCCCAAGCCCCCCCATTGTCCCCAATGTCCCCAAGACCCCCGAGTGTCCCTAAACCCCCCCAATGTCCCCAATGTCCCCAATTCCCCCAATGTCCCTCCCCTGTCCCGCTGTCCCCAAGCCCCCTCCCCGTCCCCTCCTCTGTCCCGCTGTCCCCAAGACCCCCCAATGTCCCCAATGTCCCCAATGTCCCCCCTGTCCCCAATCCCCCCAATGTCCCCAATCCCCCCATTGTCCCCAAGCCCCCCCAATGTCCCCCCCAATGTCCCCAATGTCCCCCCAATGTCCCCCCAATGTCCCCAATTGTCCCCAATGTCCCCAAACCCCCCCAATGTCCCCAACCCCCCCGCTGTCCCCAAGCCCCCCCAATGTCCCCAATCCCCCCCAATGTCCCCGAGCCCCCCCAATGTCCCCAAGCCCCCCCAATGTCCCCAAACCCCCCCAATGTCCCCAACCCCCCCAATGTCCCCGAGCCCCCCCAATGTCCCCAAGCCCCCCCAATGTCCCCAATCCCCCCCAATGTCCTCAACCCCCCCGCTGTCCCCAACCCCCCCAATGTCCCCCCTGTCCCCGCTGTCCCCAAGCCCCGAGTGTCCCTAAACCCCCCCAATGTCCCCAAGCCCCCCCAATCCCCCCCATTGTCCCCATTGTCCCCCCCATTGTCCCCGTGCCCCCCCCCCCGGTACCGCCACTTCCGGCAGCAGCCGCGAGACCGGAGCGCGCGCGGGGCCGGGAGCGTGGCCGAGCGCGCTGATTGGCTGAGAGCCCGACAGGGCGGGCCCCAGCGCGCTGATTGGCTGGGGACCCTGCTGGGCGGGGCTAACGGGCCATATATGGGGATCCCGCCGCGGTGGGCGGGGCTAAGGGCGGCGAGAGCGCCGGGGTGGGCGTGGCTTGGAGTGGGCGGGGCTAATTCGGTCAGGGAGGGCTGGGATTGGCTGGGTTATGGAGTGGGCGGAGCTAATTAGGGTAATTAGGGCTGGGGATGGGATACTCAGTGTAGATTGATGTGGGTGGGGCTAATTAGGGTAATTAGAGCTGGGGGTCAATGTTGGGCGTGGTTATGGGGTGGGCGGGGCTAATTAGGGTAATTAGGGGAGTGTTATGAGGTGGGCGGGGCTAATTAGGGTAATTAGAGCTGGGGTCAATGTTGGGTGTGGTTACAGGGTGGGCGTGGCTAATTAGGGTAATTAGGCCTGGTATAATGGCTACGGTTAGGAGCGCGTGGGGTTAATTAGGCTAATTAGGGCTGGGGGTTGGATAATGGGTGTGGGAATGGGTGGGAGGGGCTAATTAGGGTAATTAGGGCTGGGGATGGGATCGTGGGTGTAGATTGATGTGGGCGGGGCTAATTAGGGTAATTAGAGATGTGTTAGGGGCCGGTGTGGCTAATTAGGGTAATTAGGGATGTGTTATGAGGTGGGAGGAGCTAATTAGTGTAATTAGGGCTGGGGATGAGATAGTGGGTGTAACTGATGTGGGCGGGGCTAATTAGGATAATTAGGGCTGGGCTGGGGCACTGGGTGTGGTTATGGGTGGGCGGGGCTAATTAGGGTAATTAGGGCTGGGGCACTGGGTGTGGTTACGGGTGGGCGGGGCTAATTAGGGTAATTAGGGCTGAGCTGGGGCACTGGGTGTGGTTATGGGTGGGCGGGGCTAATTAGGGTAATTAGGGCTGGGCCACTGGGTGTGGTTATGGGTGGGCAGGGCTAATTAGGGTAATTAGGGCTGGGTGGGGCACTGGGTGTGGTTATGGGTGGGCGGGGCTAATTAGGGTAATTAGGGCTGGGGTGGGGCACTGGGTGTGGTTAAGGGTGGGCGGGGCTAATTGGGGGCGTGTCCAGGTGTGCCCAGGTGTGGAGCCCGAACCCCAAACCCCAAATCTCAAATCCCAAATCCCAAACCCTGAACCCAAATCTCCAATCTCAACCCTAAATCCAAATTCCAAATCCCAACCCCTAAATTCCCAAATTCCCAAATTCCCAATCCAAAATCCCAGAACCCCAAATTCCCAAATCCCCAATCCTCAATCCCAAATTCCCAAAATCCCAAAGTAACCACGATCCCTTCCCCTCCCCCAGGATAAACCCCAAACCCAAAATCCCCAAAATCCCCAAAATCCTAAACCCGGAATCCCAATGCCCAATCTCAATCCTAAATCCCCAAATCCTAAATCCCCAAATCCCCAAATCCTAAAATCCCAAATCCCCAATCCCAAATCTCACTCCTAAATCCAAATCCCAAATCCCCAATCCCCAATCTCAATCCTAAATCCAAATCCCAAAATCCCAAATCCCCAATCCCCAATCTCAATCCCAAATCCAAATCCCCAAATCCCAAATCCCAAATCCCAAAATTCCAAATCCCCAATCCCCAATCTCAATCCCAAATCCCAAAATCCCAAAATCCCAAAATCCCAAATCCCCAATCCCCAATCTCAATCCCAAATCCAAATCCTAAATCTCCAAACCCCAAATTCCAAATCCCCAATCCCCAATCTCAATCCTAAATCCAAATCCAAAATCCCAAATCCCCAATCCCCAATCTCAATCCTAAATCCAAATCCCAAAATGCCAAACCCCGAATCCACAATCTCAATCCCAAATCCAAAACCAAAATCCCAAATCCCCAATCCCCAATCTCAATCCTAAATCCAAATCCCAAAATCCCAAATCCTAAATCCCAAAATCCCCAATCCCAAATCCCCAATCCCCAATCTCAATCCCAAATCCTAAATCCTAAATCCCAAAATCCCGGACCCCAAACTCCTGCCCATTCTCTCCCCCTCCCCAGGTCCCTTCCCCTCCCCCGGGTTCATTCCCAAACCCCAAACCCAAAATTCTCCAATCCCAAATCCCAAATCCTAAACCCAAATACCCAAATCCCCCAATCCCAAATCCCTCCCCAAATCCCTCCCCCTCCCCCAGGATAAATCCCAAATCTCAAAACTCCAAATCCCAAATCCCCAAATCCCCATCCCAAATCCAAAAGCCCAAAATCCCCAAATCTGAAAATCCCAAATCCCAAACCCCAAATCCCAAATCCCAATCCCAATCCCAAACCTCCATCCCAATCCCAAACCCTGAACCCCAATCTCAATCCTAAATCCAAATCCCAAATTCCCAAATTCCCAAAATCCCAAAATCCCAAAATCCCAAAATCCCAAAATCCCAAAATCCCCAGCCCCCAAACCCCTCCCCTAGGATAAATCCCAAACCCCAAATCCCCAAATCCCAAATTCCCAAATCCTAAATCCCAATCCCAGCTCTCCAATCCTAAAACCCTCCATCCCAAATCCCAAAACCCCAAAATCCCAATAATCCCAAAATCTCAAAATCCCAAATTCCAAAATTCCCAATTCCTAAATCCCAATCCCAACTCTCCAGTTCCAAATCCGAAATCCCCAACCCCAAATCCCCAAAATCCCAAAATCCCAAAATCCCAAAATCCCCAGCCCCCAGACCCCTCCCCACGCCCGCCCCCGTTCGGGTCCCGTCCCCTCCCCCGGGATAAACCCCAAACCCCAAAATCCCAATAATCCCAATCCCAAAATCCCAAATCCCCAAACCCAAAACCCCAAAACCCCAGAATCCCAATAATCCCAAAACCCCAAAATCCCAATAATTCCAATAATGCCAAATCCCAATAATCCCAAATTCCGAAATCCCGAAACCCCAGCCCCCAGACCCCTCCCCACGCCCGCCCCCGCTCGGGTCCCGTCCCCTCCCCTCCCCCGGGATAAATCCCAAACCCCAAACCACGAATCCCAAATTCCAAAATCCCCAAACCCCAAAATCCCAATAATCCCAAAACCCCAAAACCCCAATAATCCCAAATCCCGAAATCCCAATTCCCAAAATGCCAATCCCCAGCCCCCAGACCCCTCCCCACGCCCGCCCCCGCTCGGGTCCCGTCCCCTCCCCCGGGATAAATCCCAAACTCCAAATCCCAAAATCCCCAAACCCCAAAATCCCAATAATCCCAGAATCCCAATAATCCCAAATTCCGAAATCCCGAAATCCCAAATTCCCAAAATCCCAAACCCCAGCCCCCAGACCCCTCCCCGCGCCCGCCCCCGCTCGGGTCCCGTCCCATCCCCCGGGATAAATCCCAACCCCCAAATCCCAAATCCCAAATTCCAAATTCCAAAATCCCAAACCCCAAATCCCAAATCCCAAATCCCAAAATCCCAAATCCCAAACCCCAAATCCCAAATCCCCAAACCCAAAATCCCAATAATCCCAGAATCCCAATAATCCCAAATTCCGAAATCCCGAAATCCCGAATTCCCGAAATCCCAATCCCCAGCCCCCAGACCCCTCCCCACGCCCGCCCCCGTTCGGGTCCCGTCCCCTCCCCCGGGATAAATCCCAAACCCCAAACCCCAAACCCCAAATCCCTAATTCCAAAATCCCAAATCCCAAATCCCCAAACCCCAAATCCCCAAACCCAAAATCCCAAAACCCCAAAATCCCAATAATCCCAAATTCCGAAATTCCGAAATCCCGAATTCCCAAAATCCCAATCCCCAGCCCCCAGACCCCTCCCCACGCCCGCCCCCGTTCGGGTCCCGTCCCCTCCCCCGGGATAAATCCCAAACCCCAATTCCCCAAATCCCAAAACCCCCAAATCCCAAAATCCCGAAATCCCGAATTCCCAAAATACCAAACTCCAATCCCAAATCCCGAACTCCAAATCTTAATCCCATATCCCAAATACCAAACTCCAAATGCCAAATCTCAAAATCCCAAACCCCAAATCCCAAAATCTCCAATCCCAGAACCCCAATCTCAAATCTCAGTCCCAAACCCCCAAATCCCAAATTCCCAAAACCCCAAAACCCAAATCCATTCCACAATCCCCAATTCTGAATCCCCAATCCCAAATCCCGAAATCCCAAAATCCCCAAATCCCGAAATCCCAAATCCCCAAATCCAAAATCCCAAAACCCCAAACCCCCAATCCCAAATCCTGAAGTCCCCAAATCCCAAAATCCCAAATCCCAAAATTCCCAACCCCCAGCCCCCTCCCCACGCCCGCCCCCGGCCGAGTCCCTTCTCCTCCCACGGGATAAATCCCAAACCCCAGAACTCCACATCCCAAAACCCCAAATCCCAAAATCCCCAATCCCAATTTCCCAATCCGCAATCTCAGACCTAAATCCAAATTCCGAAATCCCGAATTCCCAAAATCCCAACCCCCAGCCCCCAGACCCCTCCCCACGCCCGCCCACGCTCGGGTCCCATCCCCTCCCCCGGGATAAATCCCAAACCCCAAACCCCAAATCCCAAATCCCTAATTCCAAAATCCCAAATCCCAAATCCCCAAACCCAAAATCCCAAAATCTCAAAACCCCAAAATCCCAATAATCCCAAATCCCGAAATCCCAAAATCCCTGGTCCCTGACCCCTCCCCACGCCCGCCCCCGCTCGGGTCCCGTCCCCTCCCCCGGGATAAATCCCAAACCCCAAACCCAAAATCCCCAAACCCCAAAATCCCAATAATCCCAATCCCAAAACCCCAAAACCCCAAAACCCCAAAACCCCAAAATCCCAATAATCCCAATAATGCCAAACCCCGAAATCCCAATTCCCGAAATCCCAACCCCCAGCCCCCAGACCCCTCCCCACGCCCGCCCCCGTTCGGGTCCCGTCCCCTCCCCCGGGATAAATCCCAAATTCCAAAATCCCAAATCCCCAAACTCAAAATCCCAAATCCCCAAAATCCCAATAATCCCACAATCCCAATAATCCCAAATTCCCAATAATCCCAAAATCCCGAAATCCCAAACCCCAGCCCCCAGACCCCTCCCCACGCCCGCCCCCGCTCGGGTCCCGTCCCCTCCCCCGGGATAAACCCCAAACCCCAAACCCCAAATCCCAAAACCCCAAAATCCCAATAATCCCAATCCCCAAAATCCCCAAACCCCAAATCCCAATCCCAAACCTCATTCCCAACCCCAAACCCTGAACCACAATCTCAATTCTAATCCCAAATCCCGAAATCCCAAAATCCCTGGTCCCTGACCCCTCCCCACGCCCGCCCCCGTTCGGGTCCCATCCCCTCCCCCGGGATAAATCCCAAATCCCCAAACTCAAAATCCCAAAACCCCAAAATCCCAAACCCCAAACCCCAAAATCCCAATAATCCCAAAACCCCAAAATCCCAGTAATCCCAAAATCCCAAATTCCCAAAATCCCTGGTCCCAGACCCCTCCCCACGCCCGCCCCCGTTCAGGTCCCGTCCTCTCCCCCGGGATAAATCCCAAACCCCAAACCCAAAATCCCAAAACCCCAAAACCCCAAAATCCCAATCCCAAAACCCCAAACCCAAAATCCCAAAATCTCAAAACCCCAAAATCCCAAATTCCCGAAATCCCAAATTCCCAAACCCCAGCCCCAGACCCCTCCCCACGCCCGCCCCCGTTCGGGTCCCGTCCCCTCCCCCGGGATAAATCCCAAACCCCAAACCCAAAATCCCAAAACCCCAAAACCCCAAAATCCCAATAATCCCAAAACCCCAAAATCCCAATAATCCCAAATCCCGAAATCCCAATTCCCAAAATGCCAAACCCCAGCCCCCAGACCCCTCCCCACGCCCGCCCCCGCTCGGGTCCCGTCCCCTCCCCCGGGATAAACCCCAAACCCCAAACCCAAAATCCCCAAACCCCAAAATCCCAATAATCCCAATCCCAAACCCCCAAAACCCCAAAATCTCAATAATCCCAGAATCCCAATAATCCCAAATCCCGAAATCCCGAAATCCCAATCCCCAGCCCCCAGACCCCTCCCCACTCCCGCCCCCGTTCAGGTCCCGTCCTCTCCCCCGGGATAAATCCCAAACCCTCAATTCCCAAATCCCAAATCCCAATCCCAAACCTCATTCCCAATCCCAAACCCTGAACCACAATCCCCAATCTCAATCCCAAATCCAAATCCCAAAATCCCAAATCCCCAACCCCAGCCCCCAGACCCCTCCCTACGCCCGCCCCTGCCCAGGTCCCTTCCCCTCCCCCGGGATAAACCCCAAACCCCAAATTCCCAAACTCCCAATAATCCCAAAATCCCCAATCCCAATTTCCCAATCCGCAATCTCAACTCTAAATCCAAATTCCAAAAATCCTGAATTCCCAAATTCCCAAATTGCCGAAATGCCAAACCCCAGCCCCCAGACCCCTCCCCACGCCCGCCCCCGCTCGGGTCCCGTCCCCTCCCCCGGGACAAGTCCCGACCCTTCCCCTCCCGCGCCGCCCCCGCGATGCCGCCGCCGCCGCCGCCGCTCCCCGCAGCGCCCGAGCCGGCCCGGGGCGGCTCCCGCGACCCCTCCCGGAGCTCCGGGGGCTCCCGCGGGGACTCTCGGGGCGCCTCCCGGGGCGGCTCCCGCAGCTCCCCGGGATCCCCGGCGCGCCCCCAGCGCTACCGGCGCCACCCCAAGCCCCCGTACTCGTACCTGGCGCTCATCGCCCTCGTCATCCGCGCCGCCCCCGGCCGCCGCCTCAAGCTCGCCCAGGTACCGGACCGGAGCACCGGGAGAGCCCCGGGAGCCTCTCGGGGATCCCCATCCATCCCCGGGACCCCCAAATTGGGATCCTCATCCATCCTCGGGGCTTTCTACTCTCACGAGATGTGTCCCTGGGAGCCCCGAATTTGGATCCCCATCCTGGGACCCTTTCGGGATTCCCTCCCGATCCAGCCCCGGGATTCCCTCCCGATCCAGCCCCGGGAGCACCGGGAGAGCCCCGGGAGCCTCTTGGGGATCCCCATCCATCCCCGGGACCCCCAAATTAGGATCCTCATCCATCCCCGGGAGCCCCGAATTGGGATCCTCATCCCTGGGACCCTTTCAGGATTCCCTCCCGATCCAGCCCCGGGAGCACCGGGAGAGCCCCGGGAGCCTCTTGGGGATCCCCATCCATCCCTGCGAGCCCCGAATTGGGGTCCTCATCCGTCCCTGGGATCCTTTCGGGGTTCCCCATCCATCCCCGGGAGCCCCGAGTTGGGATCCTCATCCCTGGGACTTTCAGGATTCCCTCCCGATCCAGCCCCGGGATTCCCCTCCCGATCCAGCCCCGGGAGCACCGGGAGAGCCCCGGGAGCCTCTTGGGGATCACCATCCATGCCCGGGACCCCCCAAATTAGGATCCTCATCCATCCCCGGGAGCCCCGAATTGGGATCCTCATCCCTGGGACCCTTTCGGGATTCCCTCCCGATCCAGCCCCGGGAGCACCGGGAGAGCCCCGGGAGCCTCTCGGGGATCCCCATCCATCCCCGGGGCTTTCTCGGGGTTCCCCATCTATCCCCGGGAGCCCCGAATTGGGATCCTCATCCCTGGGACCCCTGAATTGGGATCTTCATCCAGCCCCGGGACCCTCTTGGGATTCCCGATCCAGCCCCGGGAGCACCGGGAGAGCTCCGGGACCCTTTGGGGATCCCCATCCATCCCCGGGAGCCCCGAATTGGGATCCTCTGGGATCCAGTTCAGGGTTTCCTCCCGATCCAGCCCCGGGAGCACCGGGAGAGCCCCGGGACCCTCCGGGATCCCCCAAATTCTCCCCGGGAGCCCCGAATTGGGATCCTCATCCGTCCCCGGGATCCTTTCGGGGTTCCCCATCCATCCCCGGGAGCCCCGAATTTGGATCCTCATCCCTGGGACCCTTTCGGGATTTCCTCCCGATCCAGCCCCGGGAGCACCGGGAGAGCCCCGGGAGCCTCGGGGATCCCCCAAATTCTCCCCGGGAGCCCCGGATTGGGATCCTCATCCCTGGGACCCTTTCGGGATTCCCTCCCGATCCAGCCCCGGGAGCCCCAAAGTGGGATCCCCGGGAGCCTTTGGGGATCCCCGCTCCATCCCCGGCACCCCCGAATTCCAGAACTTCAATTCCCATCTCAGAATTTCCAAATTCCCGAGATCCCAAAATCCCCCCCCCCCCGCCAAAAAAAAAACCCAAATTCCAAAACCCCCAGACCCCAAATCTCTCCAAAAAAACCCCCAAAAATCCCCAAAACCCCCAGAAAACCCCAAAAAATCCCCAAACCCCCCGAAAACCCCAAAAAATCCCCCAAACCCCCCCAGAAAACCCCAAAAAATCCCCCAACCCCCCCGAAAACCCCAAAAAATCCCCCCAACCCCCCCAGAAAACCCCAAAAAATCCCCAACCCCCACCAGAAAACCTCAAAAATCCCAAACTCCAAAACCCCCAGACCCCAAATCCCTCAAAAAAACCCCCCAAAATCCCCAAAACCCCCCCATAAAACCCCAAAATCCCAAACTCCAAAACCTCCAGACCCAAATCCCTCCAAAAAAAACCCCCCCAAAAAACCAAAACCCCCCCAGAAAACCCCAAAAAGTCCCCCAACCCCCCCAGAAAACCTCAAAAATCCCCAAAGCCCCCCCAGAAAACCCCAAAAAATCCCCAACCCCACTCAGAAAACCCCAAAAAATCCCCAACCCCCCCAGAAAACCCCAAAAAATCCCCCAAAACCCCCCCCATAAAACCCAAAAATCCCAAACTCCAAAACCTCCAGACCCAAATCCCTCCAAAAACTCCCCCCTCAAAAAAACCCCAAAACCAAAACCCCAAAAAATCCCAAACCTCGACGCCCTCCTTGAGCTCAAATCCCCCCCAGCCCCAAAAAATCCCAGATTGGAAAAAGTTGGAAGCCAAAAGAAGCCCAAGTGACAGGAAAAACAATCCGAAAAATTAAAAAAAAAAACAAATATCCTTTAAAAAATCCCCCAAAAATCTCAAAAAAAAAAAAAATCAACAAAAAATCCACCAAAAACCCCTGCAAACAATCAAAAAAAAAAAAATTCCAAAAATTCCCAAATAAAATCCCCCCAAAATTCCAAAAACTGCCTCAAAAAACCTCCAAAAATTCCCCCAAAATCCCTTAGAAATCCCCCCAAAAATCCCACAAAAGTTCCCCCAAAATCCCCGCAAACATCCTCCAAAAAATCCACTAAAAATTTTTAAAAAACTCCCTAAAAATTAAAAAAAAAAAAATCCTGAAAACCCCCCAACCCCCCAAAAACCTCAAAAAAATTTCCCCCAAAAACCCGTTAGAAATTCACAAAAAATTGGAAAAAATCTCCAGTTTTTAAAAATCCCCGACCCCCCTCAAAAAATCCTCCCAAAAAAACTGAAAAAATCCCAAAATTTCCCAAAAATCTCCAAAATAATCCCAAAAAATTGCCAAATGTGCCCCAACATCCCCCCAAAATGCCCCAAAATTCCCCAAAAATCCAATAAATCCCCCAAAAATGCAAAAAATCCCCAAAAATCCACAAAACCCCTTGAAAGTCCCCCAAAAATCCCCAATAAATCCCAAATTCTCCCCAAAAAAATCCTCTAATAATGCCCCAGAAAAGCCCAAAAATCCCCCCAAAATCTCTAAAAAATCCCAAAAAATCCCTTTAAAAGTCCCCAATAAATCCCCAAAAAATCCCTTTAAAATCCCCAAAAAATCCCCCCCAAAAACCCCTTTAAAAACCCCTAAAAAATCCCCCCAAAACCTCCAAAAATCCTCAGAAAACCCTCAAAAATCCTTAAAAAACCAAATCACAATAAACCCCCAAAAATCCCTAAATAATTCCAACCCCCCCAAAAATCCCAAAAATTATCCTAAAAAATCTCCAAAAAAAATTGCCAAAAAATTGCCAAAAAATTCCCTCCCAAAAATCCCAAACACCCCCCTAAAATCTCCTAAAAATCCTAAAAAATCCCCTCCAAACCCCCCAAAAATCCCTAAAAAACCCCAAAAAGTAAAAAAAAAATCCCAAAAAAGTCTCCTCCCAAAAAATCCCAATAAACGCCTTTAAACCCCCTAAAAATCCTCAAAAAATTCCTGAAAAATCCCCCAAAAATAAAAAAGATTCCCCCAAAATGACAAAAAAAAACCCTAAAAAAATCTCTAAAACCCCCTCCAAATTCCCCCCCAAAAATCCCAATAAACCCCATTAAAAACCCCCCAAAATCCCCCAAAAATCCCTAAAAAAATCCCAATAAACCCCTTTAAATCCCCCCAAAAATCCTAAAAAAATCCCCCAAAAAATCCTCGAAAAAAATTTAAAAATGCCCCCAAAATTACAAAAAATCCCCCCAAAAACCCCCAAAAACCCCCAATAAATGCCCCCCAAAACCCAAAAAAATCCGTTTAAAAATCCCCCAAAATCCCTCAAAAATCCCAATAAACCCCATAAAAAACCCCACAAAATCCCCAAAAAATCCCCCAAAAATTCACCAAAAATCCCCAAAAAACCTTTAAAATCCCTTAAAAAATCCCCAAAAATTCCTACAAAAATCCCAATAAACCCCCTTAAAATGTCCCCAAAAATCTCCAAAAAATCCCCAAAAATTCCTACAAAATCCCTAAAAAATCCCCAAAAAATCCCGAAAAAATTCCTAAAAAATCCCGAAAAAATCCTCAAAAAATCCCTTAAAAATCCCTAAAAAGTCCCCAAAAATCCCCAAAAAAGCCCCCCAAAAGTCCCTTAAAAATCCCCAAAAAATCCCTAAAAAATCTTCAAAAGTCCCCAAAAATCCCCCCAAAATCCCAAAGAAATCCCCAAAGATGCCTAAAAAGTCCTTTTAAAAAACCCCAAAAAATCTCTTAAAAATCCTCAAAAAATCCCTTTAAAAATCCCAATAAACTTCCCCAAAAACCCAAAAAACCCCTTAAAAAATCCCAATAAACGCCCCAAAAATCCCAATAAACTCCCCCAAAAAAATCCCAAAAAATCCCTTTAAAAATCCCAATAAACCCCCCCAAAAAATCCCCAAAAATCCCTTTAAAAATCCCAATAAACCCCCAAAAAATCCCCAAAAATCCCTTTAAAAATCCCAATAAACCCCCCAAAAATGCCTTTAAAAATCCCCCAAAAATCCCCAAAAATCCCTTTAAAAATCCCCGAAAAATCCCCAAAAATCCCTTTAAAAATCCCCAAAAATCCCAACAAAACCCTTTAAAAATCCCAAAAAACTCCCCAAAAAATCCCTTTAAAAATCCCAAGAATCCCCCAGGGCCGGAGCTGCCCCTCCCCCTCCCCCAGCCCGGCTGTGTCGCCGCTGTCGCGACAGACACGGGGACAAAGTCGGGACAGGAGGGACACAGGAGGGACAAGGGCGGGGCAGCGGCGGCGCCGGGGGCTCTGCGGGGCTTTGGCACCTTTGGCACCTTTGGCACCTCTGGCAGCGCCTTTGGCCGCGCCTTTGTCGCCGCTGTCGCCGCTGTCGCCGCTGTCGCGTCCCCTCCCCCCGTCATGGCCCCAGGGTAGCGGGTGGGGGAGGGGCGGCAATTGGGGATTTTGAAGGGAGGTTTTAAGGAATTTTTGGGGGATGTTTTAAGGATTTTTGGGACTTTTCGGGGATTTTTAAGGGATTTTATTTGGATTTTTAGGGAGTTTTTAGGGATTTTTAAGGGGGCTTTGGGGGATTTTTTTGGTATTTTTTAGGGATTTTTTGGGGATTTTTAAGGGGTTTTTGGAGATTTTTAAGGGATTTTGTAGGGAGTTTTGGGGATTTTTAAGGGAATTTTTAAGGGATTTCTTTGGGGATTTTTAAAGGATTTTTGGAGATTTTAAAGAGATGTTGTAGGGAGTTTTTGGGGAGTTTTGGGGGATTTTTTAGGGATTTTTTTTTGAGTTTTTGGGATTTTTTAGGGAGTTTTTAGCGATTTTAAAAGAATTTTGTAGGGAGTTTTTGGGGATTTTTAAGGGATTTTTTAGGGATTTTTTGGGATTTTTGGAGATTTTTTAGGGAGTTTTTGGGGATTTTTAAGAGATTTTGGGGACTTTTGGGGAATTTTTTAGGGAGTTTTTGGGGATTTTTAAGGGATTTTGTAGGGATTTTTAACGGAGATTTTAGGGATTTTTAAGGGATTTTGTAGGGATTTTTTTTTTGAATTTTTAAGGGATTTTTAAGGAAGATTTAAAGGAATTTTTAAGGGAGTTTTTAGGGATTTTGGGGGGATTTTTTTTTATTTTTGGCAATTTTTAAGGGATTTTTGGGGATTTTTTGGGGATTTTTAAGGGATTTTTAGGGATTTTTTTGGAGATTTTTAAGGGATTTTTTGTGGATTTATAGGGAGTTTTGGGGGATTTTTTTGGGATTTTCGGGGGGATTTTTTGGGGGTTTTTAGGAATTTGGAAACCCCAAAATTCCCAGGATCCCCCCAATATTTTGGTATCTCCCCAGACCCTGCAGCAGCTGCGCCTTCTGTGCCCGTTTTTGGGGCGGTACCAGGGCTGGGATTTGGGATTTTGGGGGATTTTTTTTGGGATTTTTTGGGATTTTTTGGGGTTGGGGTTTGGGGATTTTTTTGGGATTTTTGGGGATTTTTGGGGGGGATTTTTTGGTGGGGATTGGGATTTTTTTGAGGTTTTTGGGGGGTTTTGGGGGCTTTTGGGATACTCTTTGGGGTTTAGGGGGGATTTTGAGGATTTTTGGGGATATTTTGGGGGTTTTTAGGGAATTTTGGGGGGATTTTTGGGGATTTTTTTTGGCAGAGTTTGGATTTTTAAAGGACTTTTTTAGGATTTTTGGGGGACTTCTTTGGGATTTTTGAGGGGATTTTTTGTGAGTTTTTGGAGCGATTTAAAGGGAATTTTTGGGGATTTTTTGGAGATTTTTTTAGGGAATTTTTTGGGATTTTTTGGGGGGATTTTTTTGAGATTTTTTTTTGGATTTTCGGGGTGATTTTTTTGGGGTTTTTAGGAATTTGGAAACCCCAAAATTCCCGGGGTCCCCCCAATATTTTTCCCCCCAGACCCTGCAGCAGCTGCGCCTTCTGTGCCCGTTTTTTGGGGGGGGGATTTTTTCGGGATTTTTTTGGGATTTTTTGGGATTTTTTGGGGTTGGGATTTGGGGATTTTTTTGGGATTTTTTGGGGGGATTTTTTGGTGGGGTTTGGGATTTTTTTGAGGTTTTTGGGGGATTTTGGGGGGGGTTTGGGATATTCTTTGGGGTTTAGGGGGGATTTTGAGGATTTTTGGGGATATTTTGGGGGTTTTTAGGGAATTTTGGGGGGATTTTTGGGGATTTTTTTTGGCAGAGTTTGGATTTTTAAAGGACTTTTTTAGGATTTTTGGGGGGACTTCTTTGGGATTTTTGAGGGGATTTTTTGTGAGTTTTTGGAGCGATTTAAAGGGAATTTTTGGGGATTTTTTGGAGTTTTTTAGGATTTTATTGGGGATTTTCGGGGCATTTTTTTGGGATTTTTGGGGGGATTTTTTTTTGGGTTTTGGGATTTAAAAGACCCCAAAATTCCCGGGGTCTCCCCAATTTTTGTGCTCCCCAGATCCTGCAGCAGCTGCGCCTTCTGTTCCCGTTTTTCGGGGGCGGTTACCAGGGCTGGAAGGATTCCGTGCGCCACAACCTCTCCTCCAACCCCTGCTTCGCCAAGGTTTGGGGTTTTTGGGGTTTTTTGGGGTTTTTTGGGGTTTTTTGGGGGGTTTTGGGGTTTTTTTTGGGGCTTTTTTTGGGGTTTTTATGGGGTTTTGGGGGGTTTTGAGGGGATTTTGGGGGCATTTTGGGGAGATTTTGAGGGGATTTTGGGGGAAGTTTGGGGGGATTTTGGGGGGATTTTGGGTTTTTTTGGGGAGCTTTGGGGTTTTTTGGGGGTTTTATGGGGTTTTGGGGGATTTCTGGGTTTTTATGGGGTTTTTTGGGGTTTTAATGTTTTTTTGGGGTTTTTTAATGGGGTTTTGGGGGATTTTTGGGGGAAGTTTGGGGGGATTTTGGGGGGATTTTTGGGGTTTTTGGGGGAGCTTTGGGGGTTTTGGGGATTTTTATGGGGTTTTGGGGGGGTTGGGTTTTTTTTGGGATTTTGGGTTTTTTGGGGTTTTTTGGGGTTTTTAAGGGGTTTTGGGGTTTTTATGGGTTTTTTTTTGGGTTTTGGAGTTTTTATGGGGTTTTTTGAGATCTTTGTGGTTTTTATGGGGTTTTGGGGGGGTTTTGGGGTTTTTATGGGTTTTTTGTGGGTTTTTGGGGCTTTTTGGGTTTTTTTGGGGTTTTTATGGGATTTTGGGGGGGTTTTGGGGTTTTTATGGGGTTTTGGGGTTTTTTGGGTTTCTTTGGGTTTTTTTT